>PVKE010019873.1:0-22389 GCA_004027555.1 Craseonycteris thonglongyai | reverse complement strand
CCCCCCACCAACACACACACACACACAGTTTGGTCCCTGACTCCAGAGGGTGTGCCTCTCATGCAGGAGGCCCCCAGCCCAGTTTTTGCCCTGCATGGCCCCCGTCCACCTGTGTGGAACAAAACCATGTTGAAAACTGATGATGTACAACTATGGAGACTACTCTGGGCCCTCCCCTTTCTGTCTGTCTGTCTCTCTCTGTCAAAAACAATAAAATAAATCTTCAAAGTAATTGTTGACATATATGCCATTATTACTATTTTATTATTCATGTTTTTGATTTTTTTTTTCTCTTTGTCTTAAAAAAGTCTCTCTAAGATTCCCTGTACTACTGGGTTAGGGGTGATGAACTCTAGTTTTTCTTGTCTGGGAAGGCTTTTATCTGTGATTGGACTGTATATGAGCTGCCAAAGTGAGCACAGTGATTGGACTGTAAATGATAGATTTGCTGGGGAGGGTAATCTTGGTTGTAGGTCCTTACTTTCCATTACTTTGAATATTTTATGCCAATCCCTTCTGGTCTGCAAAGTTGCAGTTAAAAAATGAGCTGACAATCTTATGAGAGCTCCCTCATAGTTTATCAACCTGCTTTTCTCTTGCTGCTTTTTAAGATTTGCTTTGTCTTTAAACTTTGGCCATTTAATTATGATGTGTCTTGGTGTGAGCCTCTTTGGGTTCATCTTGTTTGGGACTCTATGCTTCCTGGGCTTGTATGTCTATTTCCTTTGCCAGATTAGGGAAGTTTTCTATCATTATTTTTTCAAATAGGTTTGCAACTCCTTATTCTCTTTATTCTGCTTCTGGTACCTCTATAATGGGAATGTTGTTATGCTTGATGTTGTCCTAGAGGTCCCTGACACTATCCTCATTTTTTTTGTTTTTGGATTCTTTTTCCTTTCTGCTGTTCTCAAACACCTTATCTTACAAATTGCTGATTTGATCCTATGCTTTGTCTAACCTGCTGTTGATTCACTCAGATGTATCTTCATTTCAGTTATTGTATTCTTCATTTCTGACTGGCTTTTTAGAACATTTTATATCCCTATTATGTTTCTTATTTCTTTGTTAAAGTTCTCACTGAGGTCATTGAGCATACTGATAGGCAGTGTTTTAATCTTTGTATCTGGTAGATTGCTTGTCGCCATTTTGTTTTATTTTTCTTCTGGAGCTTTATCTTATTGTTTTATTTGGGAGAAGTTTGTTTCAACATTTTGGCTGCCTCCCTGTATTTGTTTCTATGTGATAGGTAAGGCTGCTATGTCTCCCAGTCTTAGTAGAGTGGCCTTTTGTAGTAGGTGTCCTGTGGCACAGTCTCCCTGGCCATCTGAGCTGGGTACTTGCTCTCAGTGTGTCCCTTGTGTGGGTTAGGTGTGTGCTTCGGTTGGAGTTGAGCCTTGGTTGCTGTCTGCATGACAGTGGTAAAGAAGGACCCTTGGGCTAATTGGTTGTGAAGACCTGGTGTGACTACAGTGGAGAATGTGACTGTTGTGCAGGGTCTGACTCCACAGGGCAGGAATCGCTTTAGCAGGGCTCTGTTGCCTGCCTAATCATCCTTTCGGGTGTTGCCCTTGGAGGTGGCTGGGTGATGCTTGGACTTTGTCTGAAGCTGGCCACTGGCTGTGCCATCTTCAGGGTCACCTGTTAGAGGCCCCACTACAGGCCAAGTTCAGCAGCAGTCTGAGCCCTGCCTGGACAACCTGGAATGAGCCACAAAGCAATATTCAGATGGCTGCCACCTGTGCTGGGCTTGCAAACCGAGGCTGGCTGCTGCTAGTGCTGGGTTTGGGGCTGCTCAGCCAGAGATAGGGCACACACCAAAGCCAAATGCTGCTTGTTTGAGTTTCGTGAACCTTTGAGAGATTTTAGGAAAGTCTACAGCATAAGCCAAGGCAAGCCATTTATAAAGGAAAGCCACTGGAAATGGTTTGGGTGTGTTTGAAAGTTGGGTGGAGCAGGATGTCAGAGAATCACCACATTGGGGCAAATGGCACTAGCCAGGTTAATGGAGACTCAGATATGGTCCACCTGAGTCTGTATGCCAGGAAGAAGGAGGTCCAACAAAGAAACAACGGCTTCCACCAGCTCTTATGTCTTGGAGAAAGTCTGTGTCATTTACTCTTAGTTAGGTTTCTCATTAGTAAAAGGAAGATATTAGCTCTCAATCAATGATAATATGCCCTGCCCATCCTGGACATCGGGCAATGTCTAGAGACATTTTCTGTTGTGGAGGGAAAGTAGCTGCAACTGGCATCTGGTAGGTAGAGTTTAGAAATACTTCTGGGCATCCTATAATGGACAGGACAGCCTCATCCCCTCAGAAAAAAATTATCTAGTCCAAAATGATGATAGTGTCTAGGCTGGAAACCCTAGTCTAGATGGTTTAAGTCCCTTTCATTCCTAAGACTATTCTATAATTTTACCACAGGTCCCATTCTGAGGCCTTATCCAACTCTATATACCTTGAACTCCTTCCTGTACTTCCCAGTTCTACTCTTAGGGCTATTCCTCCATACCAAGATATTGGTGTTTCCACACCACCTTTTGAGTTCCTTTATTGTAACACATGTTATTATGTAAAATTGCCATGAACTTTCTTCTCTTTCTCAATGTGTGCAACCGGAAGGCAGGAGCTGTCTTATTTCTTTATTATCTTTAATGATGAGAAATAATCCTCACTAAATGTTTATTTGATTGATGTTAGAATAATTAGCAAACATGAAGCTCAGCGTTTTCTCACTAGGTTCCTACATAGAGTTGTGGTGTAAACTTATTCAGATCATTTTATCAGATTATTAGTTGCTGGCTTAAGAATGGGAAAGTGGCTGAGGAAGTTACAGCAAAGTGGATTTGGGATTGTAACTTTTGGACTAAAATCAGAACCATCCCAGACATAAGAACATTAGGTCAAACTCAGGCAGAGGACAGCTGGAAGATGGACTTTCTGGATGCTTTCAAGCTGGAGACAAAAATCTTAAGGAAACTTGGACACCCTCTCTGTCCCAAGATTTGTTTTTACTGAATCAGAGTTCAACCTGAGAACCAGGAAGGTCTTAGATGTCTGTACAATCTCCTATTAAGGGCACAGATTATTACTTTAAGCTCCTAGGATAAAAAGGCTATAAAATTGGGTTAGTTTAGCTGTTCAGATCAAGTGTGGCCCTAGAAAGGCAAAACTGCACTGTCTGATGGACCCCTCCCACCAGGGCCTCAGGGTGCCAAGGGAAGCGCTGTTGAGACTGGCTGCATCTACTCTGCAGTCTTCGTCTCATTTCTGTGAAGTTTTTAAGTCTTGAACCAAGGAATCAGGGAAACTAATCTAATCACAGAGGGAGTTGTGCATCTGTAATTTCTATCAAATTAGACCTCAGGGATCACAGAAACATGGGATGTACTTGACAATTCTACAAATCTTAGGTACCTACACAGAAAAAGGAGAGTTACTGCCTGCCTCACTTCTCAGTCACCTACTTTCATATGCTTTGTCGTACATGAAAGGACCACAGAGAATATTTGAGCAAGTGAAAGATAGTAGCTGAGTAATGAGTTTCACTTTTGACATTTTACTAATACATAGGGAGCAAGCATCATACTTTATCACTTAAGTTAAAATAAGGTAAAGCAGAGAGAACAATAATATTTGGACAAAATAACTGTCAGAAGGAATGGATATATACATATAGCTTTGAATGTAGAATTTTTCTAGACCATAAAGCCAGAGCCCTGCTGACATTCAGGAATGCTTCAGAAAAAAAAATAGTGACTTGCCCATCAACATCAGTTCAGTGGGATAGTCAACCCTTTTAAAGGGGCTATGAAGCGAGTACATGGTTTATAAAGGATTTCTCAGCTGTTTCTTGTAGCATTTTCTTTCCCCAGAGGAAATGCCTTTGTGTTTCCTTCTGTTGCATCTTACTCTACAGTTAAGGCAGTTGCTTGCTTACTCAGATGATATTTGCATTTTAAAAGTACATTTTCCCCTCATATGTTTAATGATTTACCCAGCACCCATAGAGGAGTTCATAGAGCATACAAAATTCACTGGTTTACCAATAATATTTTTCTTTTTCAAAATTAGAAATGTAAAAATAATTGGCTATATGTTAGTATTCAGGAATAGGCAAATGTAATAAAAATGGATCAAGAGATGGTTAGAAACTTATAGAGTATTTTTTTTTAACTCAAAGTAGCTTTCCTTTTAGGATATGGAAATACAATAAATTATAAATAAAACAAATATCATCTACATTCTCCTACTCAGAGACAATCCCTATAAAGACTTTATACATTAACTTTCAATTATATATTCACATATATGTAAATGTAACACACATATACACATGATTTTTAATAAAACAGGAATTATAAATTACGTATAATTTTGTTTCAAGTTTTGTTTTTCTTTTTGTATCCTCTATTATTATTAATCCATACCTATTCAACATAAGTAGCTCCTCTGTTATGCCTATGAGATTATTTCATCAAATTTGCAGATTAAAAGATATGACACAAGACGATATGGAACCTCCATAGTTACTGAATGCTTCTTTAGTTCATTCATGTATTTTATAAATACTCACATTCACACAGACCACATTTTTGCTACATTTCAGGGTCAGGCAGTAAGTCATCATTTTATTTTATAGTACTGACTTATTTTGTTGTGGAAACCAGTACTGTACAAAGCCCACATACACTCAAATATCAAAATACAGTCATTTTCTCAGAATATACTTAAAAAAAATAATTATCTCATATTGTGTCTTTTGAAAAATACAATTATAAACAGAAATAGACTAATAGATACAGAGAACAAACTGATGGTTGCTAGATGGGAGGAGGTAGGATGGATGGGTGAGAAAGTTGAACAGATTAGGAAATAGAAATTGGTAGTCGCAAAATAGTTATGTGGATGTCAAATACAGGATGGGGAATAGTCAATTGTAAAAACTATGTGTGGCTTCAGATGGGTACATATATATATATATGTATGTGTATATATGTATATATATATAGTCATGGGATGAAAAGTATAGCATAGGGAATAGTCAATGGTATTTTAATATCTATGTACAGTGTGAAATGGGTAGTAGACTTGTTGGGGTCATTTCTTTGTGAGGTGTGTAAATGTCTAAACATTAATGTTGTTTCGTACACCTGAAACTAATAATAATAAAAAAATACAATTCTAAAACCAATAAGAGTTTCATCCACTTACACAAGCAATCACTAAACTGCAGTATCTCAAGTTTTCTTAGTTGAAAATATTTTTAATTCTTTAAGTAGAACAATATGCAACTGAAACAAGACTACAGACCAGAACTACCCCATAAGGGTGATATCATTAAATCTGTGAACTCTCCATGTTGAAATTAATTCTAAGCAAGGCAGAAAGAGTAACATGTTTTTGCTGACCAGGTCAAAAACTGTTTACTCAAGTTCAGCCCTTTGTCTCTTGCAGCTCAGTACATCTGCCAAATGGCTCAAAATGAATCACATTGAACTTTGAGGGTTAAATCAAAATGCGTCAAGGATTTATCCAATTAATCTTTAAAAAGACAAATTTATAATTTGCCACATGCGGGTATATCATAGATTCTAGTGGAATTTCCTTGGTAATACGAGTATGTGACAGTCAATGTCTTGCTCACATTTTATGTTCATTCATTTGTTAAAGACCTGAGTCCTTCTAAGAGATTAATGGCACCATGTGGTTTGACATAAGTGTGTCTGTTTGATTTTACCTTTATGTAAAGATCAGAAGAAATGAAAAAGAAGAAAGGAAGGCAGGAAGGAGAAAAGGAAGATCAGAATAAAATCATAAACTGGATGTAGGGTAACAAAACAAAACAAAACAAAACAAAACAAAACAAAAAGACTTTATAGGACCTTTACCAGTTACATTAGTAACATTAAAAGAGGGGGTGGATGGATAGGGGAGTAAATGTTTGCATGCAGGGTCGCACATCTCCCACAATTATCCTAAAGTAAATTTCTTACTAAGCACATAGAATGCCACATTTTTTAAAACATGACTTTTCTCTAACATGTGTAATATAAAACCTAATTAGGAAGTTCATGCTCACGAAACAACATTTATGCAAATATAGCAGTATTTGGATACAATTTCAGTGACAAACTTTTTGGCATAAAACCAAATTCTTAATTTTTTGTTTTTTTTGGCTTGTAATATATCTTGTATATCTTGTTTCCCAAAAGAAAAATACTTATGTGAAAACTATGGATGGGTGTTTTCTTAGATAAAGAAATGTTTTTTTTTTTTCTGGAAATCATAAAGAGAAGAAACTAATTCTGGGAATGAAGGTTCAGGCCTTGCCTTTCAGTGGTACATTTCTACCTTGACTGATGGCCTTGCATATGCCATATACTTTAGTAGCCACCTGAGGGTTACTGAGAGCCTGATTTATCATTTTCATCTGACTCAGAGGGGATGAGTGCCTTTTTTAAAAGTGGAGATAAAAGATATAGAATTTAATTTATTATCAGTAAGTTGCCATGCTACTTTGGAGTTAAAAATAAAAATGATACTATAACCTGTATCATAGGTTCTGAAACATTTTGTTCTGAGGAGTCCCAAAGTCTTTTGGTTATGTGTGTTACATCTATTAATATTTACACTATTAGAATTGGCTTAGAAATTTAAGCAATATTTATTTATAAATTTATATAGTAATACTAAATCCATTAAATGCAACATAAATGATATTTATTTTTAATAAAACAATATTTTCCAAAACAAAAAAAATGTAGTGAGAAGTATAGCATGGTTTTACATTTTCGGAAATCTCTTTCACATCTCACTTGATAGAAAGAAAGTGGTTGGATTTGTATATATGAGTATACTTTTGCCTTTAATCTATCACAGTATGTTGTTCTGGTTGAAGAATATAAAAGAACCTACAAACTTACATAAACAGGCAGTTTGAAAAGATAGTTTCAGTCTTTAGCTGATTGTGCAACAAGTGGCTGTTTCTTAAAGGTGAGTTGCAATGTGGAATCTGAACCATATCAAATAACTTCATAGTCCATTACATAAAATTACCTGTCTCATACTTTGTATCGATTTTTACAATTTATGTATGATTTTATAACATCATGCATCAGTCATCTGGAAAGTATTGGTTTACTGATTTATGCAGATATTCCAAATATTGATGCATTTCATTTCCAATAACAAAAAGTCGTATCTGTTAATATCACCATCAATCTCATCAGAAAAATGTTTTAAGTATTGGGAAACTGTCAAGCTCACAATGGTAGGTGCAAGCTTTCTAAAATTCTAATTTTTAACTTCAAAGTTTGAATTTTATCATTGTCAGAAAATGTGTTAGTTTTCTCTGAAGTGACAGGCTCACTTCATTTATTTGCAAGGAAATCATTCCCCAATACTATGCTTAAATAACCATAGTTTGCCTGCCAATTGTTCTTTGAAGTGGCCATGTTGTTCAATGAAAAAAGCAGTTAGTTCAATCTGCAGACCAATCTTACTTCCAGACAACCATTACCTCTCAATATATTTCTTTTTCTTTTATTTATTTATTTTTTAGAAGATTTATTTTATTTTTTGAGAAAAGGTGAGAGAGAGAGAGGGAGAAGCTGGGAGGGCTCAGACAGTCTTTATAGTTGTACATTACTAGTTTCTTTTTGTTGTTGTTGAAATAATTTCACTCCCCACAGGTGGGCTGCATGGATGGGACGGGACCAAGCTGGGGGCCTCCCTCATGCTTGCCTTTATCCTGGTGGTTACCAGTTGCACATCAGTCTGTGGGTTTGCTCTGCGCAGGACTCGATCCCCGGACCTTGGGGTTTCAAGGCAAGTGCTCAACCTGTTGAGCTATGCCAGCATTTCCCTTCAATATATATTTCAAGAGCACTTTATGTACACTTCCCTTTTTCTCACACAGATTATTACAAAGATGTACGAGTATATTAGAGTTTCATGATTTAATAAGATTTTTATTGTTGTTGATGCTTGTGTGTGTGTTTACTGTAGGTACATGGCAATGAAGAATATAATGACCACCAGCAGTTGCAGCAGTTTTACCCACCATTACTTTTGCATCATCAATGAAAATGTCCACATAGTGAAATAGCAAAAAATATGCGAGAGTTATTGTTAAAATAGATTTGACATCAAGAAGCCTATGCAAGTGTCTTGGGGACTTAACTTTGAGAACCCCTGACCTGAAAGGAAGGATATATAGTAAGGTGGTTGAGTGAAGGCTCTGAGATTGGACAGAGCCACTGGTAAATTTCACCTCATTCCTGAACAGTCTCTAGGTGATATTGGGCAAGTTACTTAACCACTTTTAGACCCACTTTTCACACCTCTAAAACAGAACTAATAACAGAGCTCACCTTACAGAATTGTTCCAAGGATTAAAGGATATCATTTAGTACAGTGCATGACACACAGTAAACTCAACATATGTTAATTTGATCTTTTTGAGATCAAGAAGCAATGATGTGAGTAAATCAGAATATCAGCAGAGTTTGTTGGAACTGGTTTGCTACAAAAATCCAATTTTAGTTTTACATTTCCTCTATGACCACAAGCTACATGAAGATTTTTTCCCCCTACTTACTACATTGAGTATAAAGATGGATACTTGGCCCCTTCTATGCTGATTTTGTAAATACTTATATAGTCAGTCATGAGAGAGAGTTCTTGGTAGTTAGAGTTAGTGATGACAAATGAGAAGTGATAACTTGACTGGGATCCATGGTCTCCCAATCCCTGATCTGCTGCCTGTCACATGCACAAGAGGGAAGTGAATATCACTAATGAATTATACTATGAAAGCAGGATCACAAGAAATCACAGGGACCACTTTTGTCTAAGGCCTAGAACAAATACAAGAAATGTCTTTCCTAGGATGTGCACTCTTGACTTAATCTCAATTCTTCACATTTTATCCCATTGTGGAGAAAACTAAATTCAAGAAAATGGTCTTCAAGGAAAGAAAAATGGGAGAACAAAGGTATTTGCCTCAAAAAAAGTGGGGTGTATGTGTGTGTGTGCACGCACACATGTGCACATGCGTATATCGTACTCTCACAAACAGGAATTTGGCAGAGACTCTGAGTGCTGGAAAACTAAGCTCATAGGCCCATCTAACTGATGTAAATGTGAGAAATAGATGGGTATAAGTCAGAACACTGTACTTGCATATTTTCTCATGAATATTTTTTACTGTCTCCAGAAAATATGATTGATTTTATTTTTCTTGAAATTTTAAGAAGTTTGCGTGGCCTAGTTTGTTTTTTTTTTTACCACTTTTGCTCTTGACATGAGTATGAAAAAACAGCAAAACAAAACAAAACAAAAAAGCTCAACAAGAAAACAATCATGCAAGCTTGTTTATAAGTAACACGATATTTGATCTCAGTGTTAGAAAAATAATAGGGAGTGGCAGTGATGGAGTTTAAATTAGGAGTGTGCCCCCTGTTTACAGACAACACCTTGCTTTCATTGTGTCACATACAGGCATGGACCCAGATGGGCATATCTTCCTATTTTCCTGTTCAGGATGGAAATCCAAATTTTTACATGAAATCTTCAAATTTAAATATTGCCTCACACTGGATAGGACAAACAAAACATGTTGGCAGCGTTTGCAGGCTGCTAAAATATGGATTTCTCCAAAGATATAAATTCATTTCCCATCCATCTGATGGATCAATAAGTTTTGCACTTGACTTCTATCACCACCCATTAAGGGCACCAAGGTGGGGAAGAAAGGCTAGGCAGGAGCCGTGATCTCCCTCTAGTGGTTAGAAAGTGCCAAAACCACTAGCTGAACATTTTATTGAAAACTTTCATCTTTGTGAAATTCACTAAAATCAGCAAAGCAGACTCTGACTTATTGCATGTGAGATGTGAACCACATGGTCCTTTTACTATTAGTTCATGTTTGACTCTAGAACAATAGACACAGAAATAAGGAGCAGGGAAATCAGCTCAAGCAAGGACTTGATCCTTTGAAGACAGAGGAGGTTCTGCTCTAGCCACCAGGAAAAGAGAAGAATCTGAAAGGTGTGCTCTAACAGAAGGCAGGGCTAGCCATATATATATTGTGTTTTATGTGCATAGACAAGTATAGTGTGAAGGATCATCTTATCCACTAGATAAAGTGGTATCTATTAATTACTTGCTAATTTGATACCTGTTTTAAGTATTTAATAGTAGCTCAGCACTTATTAATTAATGGAGAGCATCTTATATCCTTTTGCTTAGAAGCTTAACTTGAGGAAAACATGTTGTGGCGGGAAATGGAATAAATTTTGCAATTCTGAGAAAATTAGAATTTCAAATAGGTCAGTCATACAGAGCTAATAAAGATGCTTGAGAAAGCTGTAAAAGAGGTCCCATGATAGCTTTATTTCAGCTAGACACCCACATTGTCTGAGAGCACTGTCCCCAAGTATCATATGCTTGTAGCTCAAATGTCAACTTTCAAGGATGGTTCCCTCTGTATACTCATTTCCTTGCTGTTTTGACTTTGACACACTCAGATAATTTAGTGAACTGAAATACAGTGGCTTTTAGAAGCTCAATTCTTCATTATATTTTTGTTTTAAAAAGATTTTTTTTTTTAATTTAGTTAAGAGTATGTCAGCAAAACTAGTCAAAAGAATACGACTGTTGCTACAAGGTCAGCTTTTCAGAAGCTGTAGGCAGCCTTATTGGCATTCTGTCAAACAGTCAACCCAGGCAGCAGGGGCATTCATGGGCAGTGAGTCAGCAGCTGTGACAACACTGAATACGTCACCGGCTAATGTGCAAGACAATAGGTACAGGTGTTTCTTCAGAAAGCATCAGAGAGAGGGCATATTTTATTTTTCAGGTTGATTTAGAAGGAAATCTGGATAGGTCATTAAAGCCCAGCTGTTAGTTTGTGTTACATGTTCATGGGTGTGTGCTTATGTTAGAACCTCAATTAAAATGTTCACACATATAAATTTCTTCTGTAAAGGAAAAACATACTCAGTTGGAGAGCTGAAATATCAGAAGTTTAGCATTTCAAATGGGATACTGTTGTGCTAAGAGGGAGTCATGTTTTAGACGTGGGCTGTCCAGTCCAGTAGCAGCTGGTCACATGTGGCGACTGAGCAGCTAAAAAGTGCCTAATCCACACTGAGATGTGCTAAGTGTAAAATCCACACTGAATTTCAAAGATACAGTATAAAAAAGGAATGACTGACTCATTAATAACTTTTATATTGATTATATGTTAAAACGACAATATTTTTGATATATAGGGGTAAGCAGAATATAATAAAATTAATTTCACCCGTTTCTTTAAAATTTTTAATGTGGCTACTAGAAAATTTTAAATTATATATGTTGCTTGCATTATATTTCAATTGTATAATGCTGCATTAGAAGAAGATATTTGCTATCATTTCCTCCAAGTATCTCTCTCTCTTTCTCTCTCTCTCTCTCTCACACACACACACACACACACACACACACACACACACACACACTCATTCAAAACGGGTAAAAAGGGGTCATGGTAGTGGGCTACTTAAAGAAAATACAGGTTTTAAAACTCCACTTAAGGTGCTGATTTGAAGATATCAGTTTTATACGCTAAACAATGGGTACAACATAAGCCATAGCACTCAAACGTATCTTACCCTGAATAGCCAATAGGCCTCAGCTTTGGGTTCAGAGGTGAAAGAACATTTGTGATAGTTTATTTAATTCTGGCTATTTTATTAAGAATGACAGAGCACTGCCAAAGATGTTGAGAAAAGTTTTTCTCCTTACCATTCTTATAGGAGAAAAAAATGAGCTCTGTAGAAGTGAATTGGTGTAGTTTCCTGAACTGTTCAGCTCTGATTTAGAGTTGCACGCTCTCAAGAATTATTTGATGGTGGTGGTGAAGATTGTATCATAACACATTGAGCTAAAACTCTGATTTGAAGATTTTGATAAAACCAAAATCTAGCACTAATTTAGCTATTTAAATCAACCAGTAGCAGTGTCTCCCCTTCTTCCAAAAATACAACTTAATTTTTCATTCAAATTCAAGGAATTCAGACAGGTCTCTGGGGACTTCTTTTGGAGAATGGCTCATCATTCTCCCTTAAAACCACTTCCTTCTCTAAATGGAAAGTGATATATCTATATCTATATATAATTATTGTACTCATTTAAAGTTATGGAAATAGTTTAAAAAAAATAACAGGTTTAAATTTTAATGACTTTTCATAGATTTTTCACACATATATTTTCTTACCAAAAAAAGTAAGTATTCCATTGAATGTTACAGTATGAACACTTTCACAAAAGATAAAAAAATGAACACTCTTACCATGCTTCAGGCAAGCTTTTGTTTTTAAATCTAAATTATTTGTAAACATTTCTGAGCAATACTAAAAAATTGTCTGTATTTTGGAAAATATACAAAAGAAAGAAAATTTTATGGTAGGATAAGCTACCAGCATTTGCAGAATAGCAACCTATTATCTAATTCCAATGGTTGGAAATATAAAGATGTGGAACAGGATTATGAAAATATGGAAAGATTACAAAATACACTATTGACTTAATTTCAATAAATATTTAGATAACTACATCACAGTATTATACAAAGCACTGCAACATCTAACAACGAGATTTTACCTTCTCTTTATTCTAGATTTTATCACCAAGAAATATAATAAAAATAAGGAGTCCCATGTATTTCAAGACTTTATAAGTTGTTAAGGAAACTCCTTCGGAGTCACCAAACAAAGAAAGGCCACAGCATTGAACACTGTGACATTAGTAAAATGTAGTTTGGGAAACCAGGCAGGGCTTTGAGGACTTCACTGTGCAAATTTTTAAAAAGCAATTTCAGATTACTCCCTGACCTGGAAGTTCAGAAAGAAAGGGGCTAATGGTGATTTGCTGCTCATCTCAAATCCTTTTAGCACCCTCTCGCCATTAAGAGAGGAAGCAAAATGCACAATTCTGAAAACATGTCATGTCAGAAGAGCCCCTCTCTTCCTCCAATGTGAGTCCTAGCAGGACAATGTGTAAAAGATAAAATCCAAACTCTGTTGTCTTCACTGGCTTAACTAAGGTGAATCATTTTTAGTGCTTAGCATTTATCAGAAATAAAATCATGACCGCATCTAATCAAAGAAATAAAAGGAACTCGCAACTATGCTTATAAAAGGAACTTATAAACTGTGTTAAAGTTTGATAATGATTTAAGCTGTTCTGTAATGGAATTCCTCAAACCACAAAATTATTTTCAGAAACATAAAGTCCATTTATATAACTTGATTCTTTCATCTGCAGTAAGAAAAACAATGACGATTAAATATTACTCTGTGTTGTGTGTATAAATGTGTGTGTGTATGTGTGTGTGCGTAAAGCCTCCTTCATTTGCTCATTGGAGGATGAAATGCGAAAGCTGATAGCTGTGAGATTTAGGTAAATGATGATTTAATTTCTTTGCATATAAATATTGACTTTTTTCTCAGTCTGTCTACTCCATGACAGGTCTGTAAGACTCCTGGAATGTCTGATCATTCCCACTCCAACAAAATGAAAGTTTCAGTACACTCAATTATATCAAGCTCTTTGATTAGAAAAATACTTGGGCAATCTAACTTCCAGAAAAATTTATATATTATAGTTTACTAATAGTAAACCCAAGTATTACTTATAAAAAAGAAAACATAATTTAACTTGAGTATGAACCTTTGCATATATTTTTGAGATTATTACTTATAAATTTTTTGACATAAAATGTAAAAACATGTAAGTAAATTAAGTTGAATGGGCAAAACGCATGAGTTTACACGTATTTTTTTTCTCATTTAATAATAGTGAATAAAGATGCACCTAATACTCAAAAATTCTTACCTGTATAGCTATGCATGTAACCACTGTTGCCTTTGCCAGATAGAACACCTTCAAGTTTGGAAATGGTGGGGTGGGTTAGGGGAGAGGAGGCTCAGGGATGGGGTGTGATAATCTAAGTTATGCTGGGGTGGCACTCATTTCACTCTTACTTCAATGTACAGTGTACCACCAATTGTGTAAGAGAGAGGGAGGCAATGATTTCTAATAACTGATCTAGAGAACACTGTGGGTGGGTAGAAGTATGAGAAGATCACCTTTTTAACCCAGCAGTTTACTTACTTTCCTACCTAGACTGGGGTGTTCTTTTTTGCCTGGTTGAATAAGAGAATATCATGTGTTGCCAGCATGCTACACAGTTTTGAAAAAATTACAAATACTAGTAAAAGAACTGCTTAATATTATATATATATATATATATATATATATATACACACACACACACACACACATATATATATATATATATATATTGAGTTTTACATTCAACTTTTTAAATATATACATAGTGAATGATTATTTCACATGGAAAAATAAATTCCCAAATCTTCTGGATTTTGGGTATGGAATATAAAGTTTATTTTCAGAATGTGCCCAAGAGATTAACTTTCACAACTAAGCTTTGTTCCAGCTAGTATATATTAAGGTTACCTCATGTGCTCTGAGAATACAATTGTGCAAGATGCAGGAGTCTAGCATAGTGGCCAGAGCATAGAATAGTCATGGCTGATGCTTATTTTTCTATAAAGGTATTTCCTCATCTTTAATACAAAGATATAACATTTACTAGTTAGTAATCTTAAGGATTGATTTAGACAATGAATGTGTTGTACCTAGCACATAGCTACTAGTCAATAACTGGTAATTGCCCTAGGATTATTAACCAGGGTGAGGAGTGGGAATAACTTAATAGAAATGGAGCAAAGCACATTTCCAAAGAGTGGTTTTTAAGTGAAAATCTTCTTCCTGTCAATCCACAACAACTCTATCAGCCAGATATTTGAGAATATCACGAATCCAGCTGGAACACTGTTGACCAATCACAGGATAGAATACCGAGTACGGTGACCAAGTGAATGACAGAGCCTCCCTGTCCCCGCACCCCCCACCCCCCCAACGCTTGGTAAGCCACCACTCTACCCAAGACTTCCTAGCAGAAAACTACTCTGAATGTCATCTGAAATGGCCTTCTGATAGCTCACAAGAAATATCCTCAAACTGTTTTATAGCCTCAAATAAAGTTCAAACAACACGGCAAGTGTGGCAGATGCAAACAGGCTGAAGTGGGCACTGTGTCATCTGAATACATAGGTCATGGGTCTCCACTTCAGCACCGTCTGATATTTTGTCATGGATTCCTCAGTGGTAGTTAAAACTTCCTTTTGGTTAAGTGTTTTTTTTTTTTTCTTTTTTCTCCTTTTATTCAAACAGATCATTAATAAATGGGGGCGAATCAAGCCTAGGCTATAACATGCGCTGTGGAGACAATCAGGACTGAACTTCAGTATTCACAGTGAATCACAAAACCTGCCAGAAGTATGACTGGTGTGCCTAGGAGATGCAGAAGTAATCACTAAAAATGCTAGCTGTAAACCCATGCAAGAGAGCCATAAAACTGAAAAGCTAAAGGTGAGACAGAATTTTATTTTTAGTAATCAACAGGTAGAAGTCCACCCTACTTTTCTTCTTTTCTGATTTACCATGATTTTAAGAGTGTATTAAGAACATGAATAAATGCATAGCATAAAGCTGATAGTAGAGTTGACACAGTTTTAAGTACTCTAGATGTATAATCCTTAATAACATGTTTTTTACCAATGGAGTTTTGTGTAAGTCTTGGAGTCCTGTAGGGAACCATGATTTTTTTTTTAAAAGAGAAATTTTACTAGATTCAGGTTTAATCACTTTGAAACTAATAATTGCTCAGCTTGGCAATGTGAGTCATTAGAAAGTATCCAAATAAAGTTATTACTATCCATTTTCATAAAGTGTATTCATTTGTATTTGTATTTACTATGAACACTGCAGCTCATAGACTAGTGCAAGGTTATGAGCTCTGGAAAATATAATGATAAATTGGACCTGGATGCTGTCCCCAGTAACACAGACATCTTGTCGTGATATCATACTTATGAAGTAATTAGCTATAATGCAGTATCTAAAGTGGTGAGAGTGAGAGGAGGCACATTTATGATAACAGGATTTTGTAGGATGAAGAAAAGTGGAAGAGGTTATTCCAGTTGGGACATCTAAAGGCCTTCACAGAAGAAATGTCACTTACAAATAGCATGGCTCCCTCTTCATGTTGGTGCTTAATAAATATTTATTGAATGAATGAATGAAAAGACATTGGAGGGATGAAAGCTCACAATACCTGCCACATTCCAGTTACTCAACAAATGCTTCCTAAACGAATTACAGAATTTGAGGACAGACACTGCAGTTAAGGAAATAAGCAAACACATGGGCATGTAGGAATGGTGGGCAGGGTTATGTGGGGGGAATAATAGGAAAGAAGCTTGAAATGGTGGATGGGGCCAAATCATATAGACTCTCGCTAAGGAGGCTGGAGAGGATTGGATGGATGAAGTAAAGCCACTGACTGTTTCACAGCTACTGAAAGATAAAGTTCAGATTCCTTGATGCAAATCCCAAGGCTTTCTGAGATCTGGCACCTGTCCACTTTTCTAGCTACCTCTGTTATTCCTCTCTTCATTCATGCTGGATTTTATTCATTCACTCAATAAGCAGCATTTCTCTTACCTCCAAGTATTACCCATCCTTTCCTTCTGGTAATCTTTCCACTTTGTGCTTTTCCTGCCCCCTCTGTCTGGCTCACTCCTACTTACCTTCAGGTTCAGCTTTAATATCATTTCTTCCAGGAAGCTTACCTGCCTCTGTACTAGGTTAGCTTCCTCTTCTACATTCTTCATTGATCCTGCACTTCTCATGGCACCTTATCATAATTACATATTATTATTAATCTTTTCTGTTCATGGTAGGCTCTTTGAATGCAAGATCTGATAACTGTATCCTCAGTGTGTGGTTCTACTCCTAAAATATTGGTTACATGAATTTGTTGAATGAATGAAACAGGTAAGACCAGAGATGGGTATTAGGAATGTTGGTCTAACTAGAGCATATTTCATATTACTGAATGAAGGGAACACAGGATTTAAAAAAAAAAGTGACTGGCAATGGTATATGGTCATTCAAATGTTATAAAAATTAAATAGTAACAATTTTAAACATCTATTGAGCGCTTACCATGCCAAGTATTTTCCTAAATATTTTCCAAGCATTATTTCATTTAATCGTTATAGTAATCTTATGAGGAAGGTATTGTTAATAAGGAAATCAAACCATAAATACAACTATACAAAAATAAAATCTGATCACTTTACAAAAACATGTGTCTATACCTTAAATACTACTGGTAGTTCTGACTACCACAGCAGACAAGATATACAGGGTCCAGTAGAAGCTCATAAAAAACTCCTCCTTTTTATGAGCTGGTAACACTTCTGCCAGACCCTGTATATAATATATCTAAAGGGAATGGGGGGGGGGGTACCTATGTATAAAGAGAGACTAAAAAATATGGAGCATTTAAAAGAAGATGTGAAATCCACAAAGCTTTGAATGATCTGGAAAATCTGACAACAGACTTATCCACTGAAAATCCAATGGAAGTTCAAAGAGGTAAGTTTAAGATCCATAAAAGTTTGTACTACCAAATATCACTAAGAGTAGGTTAAAAATAGAAAATAATTTTTAAACATTCAAATGACTCATGAGTCATAGAACTGTAGTAAATTACTAATAGGCACTAGGATTTAGAGGCAAATTCTTAATCTGAGTAAGAAGAATAAATGCTTTCTTTCATAACATATCTTCCAGTGCACTAAAAAGAAACAACAGTATGTTTTCAACAGGACCTAGAGTATGATTTGATGCATTAATTTTATGTTCTTTGCTAATGTTAGAATAGATATTCATAAACACTTAACTGTAGCAGCTTTTTCATGTAGGTGAGTATAATGTCTGTCTTTAAGTTCAATCTATGTTCATTGAACACTAAGACAGTGACCAGGGGTGCCACAGTCTAAGAACCTGAATTTTCATTCTATTTTGAGGCAGGCATTGGCTTCAAATCCAAAAGATGATTAAGAGCATATAAAAAGGAAGGGCTCTAGTTACCACCACGACTATAAAAAGACTCTGTCCCAAGAGGAGAATAGGAGCAAAGCAGGTGTATACAAGTAGGAAAAATCACACACACACACAGTGCACGCACATGCATATGCACATGCACACACACACACACGTCTCTTTTCTTTCACTGTCTTCAGTTCATTCATATAACTGGAACTTCACACTTGAAGTAGAATGAAGGGTTCACCTGACTCATATTTTTTCTGCTTATGGTTCATTTTTAGTGTTTTGGAAGTAAATCCAGATGTCTGGAAGGTCAACTTTTTCTCTTCAAACACTTTGCTTTTTGGATATGAGGATTTTCATTTTCTGTGCCAGGTGCCTGAAAGCAGTGTAATCAGAGATCTGCTTAGCTGATTGGGCAATGGGGAATTAAAAAAAAAAAAAAGTAAGACTCCTTTGACTCTTAAATTATCCCAGGTAATTGACTTTATTTAAAACTTTGAGTCTTTTTCTTTTTCAGTCTGGTGAGAAGTACCCATTTTGAGATAAGTGAAATATGCAAATACCTTCCTGGAATTATAAGTAACAATTTGGAATTTGAAAGCAAGCTTTGTGTCATTTTTAGATTCCTACCCTACTCCTACATACAAACTAACATCAAAACAATGAGGTGAATTTACAAGGTTCTTTCTATTTCCTATGTCAGCTTTGAATCACATACAGCACCATCTTGAAGTGAGGTGGCTATATGACAGGAAAGAGCAGGGGGAAACAAAGAAATCACCTTAAAGATTTTTCTGGAAGAGTCTTTTTGAACAGAATGGGACATATATCAAAGAGAACATGAGCAAAATCCTAATAGACATGAACTGAAAAAATAAGGTTAGAGATATCAACAAGCTTGGCAGAAGCAATAAAACATTTCTTTGTGAAAATCATTGTCTCCTTAGCCTTTTTCTCCAGAGATCAATAGCCACCAAAGAATCGTATCCGCTGACTTGTAGCTCAAAATAGCACACGTGGGGTAAAAATTATTCAAATAAACTATTTGAAATTGAAACAACATTTAACACATGTAAATGCTGTCGACAGATTAGTCCCAGAAATGAGGCTCTATCTTTAGAGTGAGGGAGGGACTCTACCGGATGTGTTTCACTGCTTGTGGGTATTAGGTCCACGCAGGAAAGCTGCCGGGGCTTCACAGCCTTCCTGTGTGTTCATAGCAGCCATTTTGCAGACAGATCAATTCCCGAGATCATAATATTCCTTAGCCTATATGATCTTAAATGCTGATTGATAAACACTACTATAGCCTTCCTAATTCCTCTGGAGAGTCACTATGATAGCCCTTTTCAAGATGATAATACAGAGATCAATTTTCAAGCCAGGAACAAATGGGAAAAGGGAGAAGAACAGAATGGAATTCAAGAGCATCAAATTTCTTGTCTTCTGTACAGTGTTCTTATCTCCAAAGAAATTCAAATAAAGGCCTGAACCATTATAACTAACTCTGACATAGTAGGACATTGGCTTCAAAGATAAAGTTCTAACATTATTACAATATCTGATTACTTCCTAAAACATTAAGTTGAAAAATTAAAATGGAACCAACACTATCACATTAAGAAGATATTAAAGATGATCTAAAATTTTCCCTAAAAAATTTTTTATGGGTAAAATATTTGGATGCTAAAGATAAAGATACAGTTACATATGCACACAGACAAACACAAACACTGCACTATAATCATGCAATTTGTCTAGTTAATCTCTGGAAGACAAAGAGAACAGAAGTTTTGAATGACCCCAAGAGTCTGGTCCAAATTTAAATGTTTGTTGTTTGACCAATTTTGAGCAAATCTCTAGAGTTGGGAAAGAAATTGTCTAAAAGAATCTGAAGAAAATTTAAATGTCTTGAAAGGTCTAATTGTAATGGAAGTATGGTCATTGTAATGACATTTCAAAAGGAGTAATAATGCAGGGTAGAACCCGAGGACTTTACTGTCCATCTACTTGAATTTCCCTTTCCCTACAACAGTCCCTTCAAACTCCTCCATCCGCTTGTTCTGAACCACTGCTCTGGTTTTGTCATCCTATGTGGATGATTTGTAAGAGCTTCCTAACTATTTCCTCTGCTTCTACTCTTCCCCTACTTCAACCCATTCTTCACCGAAAGCTGGAATGGTCTTCCAAAATAAAAATATGATCACATCACTCCCTTTCCTTCTTTATACTTTTCATTGGCTTCTATCATGTCTGCAGGAAAGACCAAAAGGCAGAAAATATCATAGGATCCTTGCCTGGTACAGTCCTTGCCTAATTTCTCCATTTCCACCCAGTCCCTCTGGGTTCCTGTCACTGTGGCCTTCTTTCAGCTCCTTAAATGCACTAATCTCTTCCCATTCAACTCAGATCCTTTAAACTTAGTATTTCCTCTGCCTGCAAAATTCTGTCCACCACTTGTCTTCTCTTTGCTAACTCTTAACTCATCCTTCAGGTTTCAAAGTCCATATCATTTCCACAGAAAGACCTTCCCTGATCACCCAAGTGAATTTGGCTTTCCCTACTGCTTTCTTTCATTAGCACTTATTCATTTCATAGCAGCTATTCTTTTCCATCGTATATTTTCATTCATGCATGTATTCATTCAACAATTATTATTGTGTCTCTCCTAAGCACTGTTTTAGGTGCCTCTGAGGCATGGCCCATGCTCTCATGTAATGTAATTATACATTTATTTGTGTGTTTATTTGATGCCTGTCTTTTCTTTTAGACTGTGAACTTTATGAGACCCAATAGCTAAGCTGAACATATGTACAGTTTAAATGGGACAAACAACAACAACAACAAAATGGTACTGTCCTGTTTAAAACGGTACATGTGGGGGAAGCCAGGATGGTTCAATTAGTTAAGTGCTTGCTTTGCAGCCCGGGGTGCGAGGATTGAGTTCCGGTCCCAGCCCCCGCCCCAACCCCGGCCTGTGTGGACCCATAGGCTGAACTAGGGTGTGACCTGAGTTCGATTCTTGCTGGGGCAAGCTCCCCACATGGCAGACCTCTGAATAAGCCCCAGTTCATGGGGGCATGCCTCCCATGCGAGAGGCCCCTGGCCCAGTTCCCACCCTGCACAGCACTGTACTCATCTGTGTGGAACAAAACCATGTTGAAAAACTGATGACTTACAACTGTGGAGACTACTCTGGGCCCTTCCCCTTCTCTCTGTCTCTCCCTGTCTCTCTCTCTGTCAAAAACAATAAAATAAACCTTTAAAAAAAATGAAGTCTTCAAAAAAAATAAAACAGCACATGTAATCAACCTACTGACACCTTGAATTTAGCCCAGTGAGACAAAGTTGAGCATATGTCCCATTTAAAATGGGACAGTACTGTTTTTTACCATCCCATTTAAAATGCATGGTTAGCCTACTAGCTGTTTATTACAAAGGGTAAAAGATTATACCTGTTAAAATGTGTGTTCATAATTCCTTAGTGACAAAGCTAGTCCCAGAAGCCAGTCCCCAGTAGAGTTTCCTTATTTTTTTAAGAGCACGTGAAATAGTAGGTGTGGCAAAGAACACCAGCTTTCTCTTCTTCCTGGGAACACAGCTATACTATATGTCCCAGATTTCCTTGTAGTTAAGTCATGTGATTAAGTTCAGCCAACAAATATGAACCAAAGTGATATGAACCAAAGTGATACGAACCACTGTCGGGCCTGCCCCTACCAAAGCAGCCTTGTTTGCTCATCTATGCCTCTTTTCCCTTACTGCTGGATGGAAACAGAGGACCCTGTAGTGTCAGAGGAGGGTAGTGTCACAAGATGGCCCTGGTTCTCTGAATCGCCACAGGGAGA
Organism: Craseonycteris thonglongyai; assembly: GCA_004027555.1. NCBI lineage: Eukaryota > Metazoa > Chordata > Mammalia > Chiroptera > Craseonycteridae > Craseonycteris > Craseonycteris thonglongyai. The sequence goes on along the minus strand of PVKE010019873.1, from coordinate 498 downwards.
AAGCCACCTGTTTACCAAGAATGCCTATCTGAGACTAGCACATGCAACAGAAATTTTAGGAGTTATTTGCAATATAGAAATGATTACTATCTAACTAATTTGTGATGTATGTGACTTTTATATAAACACTAGCATTTAGGGATATTAGCCAAAATGACCACTGTGTATAATCCCCATTCTGAATCCTGGGATATTTCTTGAGGGCATTAGACAGTTCCTCTTACATTCACATTCAGTCAAATAAAGATCATAAGTCCAGCTTAATGCCCCTTAGAATTCTGAAAATCTCTTGAACATAAAAATGATCAGTCAATTAGAGTTCTATAAAGAACAATAAATAAGTTTTTTGTTCATGCTTTAAAAAAAAATTAGCATGAAATTTGGTACTTCTGTCATCATATTGTTGTTTTTTTTTGTTTTTTTTTTTAATATTATTATATTTTATTGTTAAATTTAATGGGGTGACATTGGTTGGTAACAATCAGACAGTTTTCCAAT
>PVKE010019872.1:0-28047 GCA_004027555.1 Craseonycteris thonglongyai | reverse complement strand
CCACGAGGACCGAGGATCGAATCCCGGCTCCGGCCCAGGCAGGACCCACATGCTGAACTGGGGAGTTCCCACAGTTCGGTTCTCTGACTGTCTCTGTCTCTGTCTCTCTCTCTATCTGTCAAAAGTAAAATAGAAATAAATATGCACTGAAGACAAAAAGATAATTTCTCTCTATAAATGTGAAAAGATAAAAAAAAAAAAAAAAACCAAAACAAAACAAAATGGGAGATACAGGGGAATGTTCATGTTATACTGTTAAGTGTGAAAAGTAAGTTTTCTTTAAAAAAAAAAAAAAATTCCGCCCCCCCCCCTTTAGGATGCATGTTTAGAATTCTTCCATTTGTGTATATTTTGTGATTGTTTTACAAACTTTTTTTTAAAGGATGTATGTGCATAAAAAAGATTCAAGGGAAATGCATCAAACGGCATTTTTCTCTGGGAGATGAGATTGTAGTTGATACTTTCTTCTTAAACTTTTGTATAACTTGCAAATCTACAATGAATACTTTTTACTTTTCTCACTAGATTGTATTTTAAAAGCAATGTTCTTTGTTAAAAATAAATAGTACTAACATTACAGACACATATAAAGTTAAAATGAGCTTTCCCTTCTTCCCAGGAGTCTGGGGGACCAGGAACTGCTTTTCACTGAATGCCTTTTGGTCTTGTTCTAAATTTCTTCCTCACACACTTATATTACCTAGTAAGGAAATAAAGAGTGGCTTCTCCTCCTATCCCAGTGCGCAGAGAATCTCATGAAGCTTAAATGCTTTCTTCCAGGTGTTTTACTGTGCACATGAAAACAAAAGAGCATACTGTTCCACAATTTGCTTCTTCACAGTAAATCCTGGATATCTTTCTGTGTCAGTAAATTTAAAACTACCTCTTTTTATAAAAAATGGCTACATGGGATTCAATCATGTGGAAATAACACAGGTTATGTAAACTAACCCTTACCTATGGGGGTTTGGTTGGTTTGTTTCTAAGTTTTGATACAATAAATGATGTAGTATACAACTTTGTCTATATTTCTTTTTGCACTTGTTTAAGCTTTTCTGTACAAGAGATTCCTAGAAGTGGAATTATTGTGTTATGGGATAAGAACATTAAACATTTGTGTACTTACTCCAAAAGTGTTGTATAGTTTTGTATTCTCACAGATTATGGCAGTATCTATTTCCCCACACCAATCTGATAACTTTAAAATGGTATCTCATTATTTTAGCACAATAAATATAAAATAATAACATGTTAAATCTTCTTAAAAAGTGAACATCTTTGTATACATAAGAGTTTTTTTGCTTTTTAACAACCAAAATCGGCATTAAAATTGTTTCTGGGGATGCCGGGGTGGCTCAGTGGGTTGAGCACTTGCTTTGCAGACCTGGGGTCCAAGGATTGAATCCTGGCCCAGGCCCATACTGGACCCATATGCTGAACTGGGGAGTGCTCCCAGTTCAGTTCTCACCAGGGTGAGACCCCAGCCCAGTTCCTGCCCTGTGCAGACCTGCGCCCACCTGTGGAATGAAATTATGTGGAGAAACGAATGATGTGCAATTATGGAAACTATTCTGGGCCCTCCCCCTTCTCTCTGTCTCTGTATCTCTGTATCCCTCTCTCTGTCAAAAACAATAAAAAAAAAAATCTTAAAAAAAATGTGTTTCTATTATGTTCTAAGGTTGAGCTTCTTTTTTTCTTTGTTATTTATTCCTATAGATTATCTGGTTATTTTCTTTCCTTTTTTTTTTTAATTTTTTTTTTCTTTACTGTTTTTGACAGAGAGAGATACAGAGACAGCGAGAGAACTGAACTGGGGGAGCTCCCAGTTCAGCATATGGGTCCGCACGGGCCGGGGCTGGGATTCGATCCTCAGTCCCCGGCGCTGCAAAGTGAGCGCTTAACCCACTGAGCCATCCCGGCTTCCCTATGGTTATTTTCTTTCTCCAATTTTTGGCTGAGGTGTTCAACTTTTTCTCATGGATTTATAAATGCCTTTATATTATCAAGGATATTAATTATTTGCCCAGTTTATGATTGGTCTTTTAATGATGATTATAGTGTCTTTCTTTTTTTAATTTAGACAGTCTTTTTCTTTTTGACTTCTGGGTTTCATGTCATACTTAATAGAAAAGGTTTCTCCTAAAAGTGAAATAATCTTCTACATTTTCTTCCTATACTTTAGTGGTTTTATGATTTGCCAGCAGTGCTGGTGTTGGGCTTTAACATTCCTGACAAAAAGACTTAAAAAGAAAAAACAAACAAAAACCAACAACCATCTGAATTTCATTTGGATAGACTTGGATTCATACTTGTTTTGTGACTTTGGTAATGTTACTTAAAGCCTGTTCATTTATTTTCAACTGAAAATGAGAATAACGCCTCTCTCCCAGGGTTATTTTGGGGATTAAATGACACAAAGTATATAAAGCACCTAGTAAACTTTTAGCTCTCAATAAAGGGTAATTATTTACATTACCATCATTCTCTTAGTTTTGAATCTTTGTCTCTAGAAGCTGATACCTTTCACCCCTTTTCATTTGTTCATTTTCATTCAACAAATTCATAGTGTGTTTCTGCTTTGTGCTTACTTCTGTATTAAGGGCTGTTTATTACACAAAATTGAATAACTCTTAAGTTTGTGCTCTTAAGGCCTTCATAGTCGATGGGAAAAGGGAGAGATAAACAGATACACAGATAATTATAAAACAATGCAAGGAGTGGGAAAAGATAGTGGAGAGTATTATGGGAAGAGGTTAGGAAAGGCTTCCTGGAGATGCTGTCCAAGAAGGGACTCTGTTTGGGGACCAGAGGAGAGAACAGAACGTACAGCTCACAAGCAATTCCATGTTATTGGAACATCTGGGACCAAGCACAACGACAACCAGCCTCCAGGGGGAGGACACTGGTGGGGAGGAGACTGTGTGGGTCAGGTTGGAGGCCTTGAATTTTATGATTGTTTAGTAGAGATCTGATTTACCAAGGTCAGATTTACATTTCCCATAGCTCATTGGGGTGGGTAGGGCGGAGAGATGAATTTCAGGAACTGAGACTGGAGGCTGGATGAACAGCAGTTGCAGTCCTAGGAACACAGGCAAACTAGATATTTAGCAGACATTCCTGTATTAGTGGGGTTGGGGAAAGATGAATTAACAGCAGGTGTTGAAAGGTTAGTTCAAGGTCTCTAACTTCAGTAGGTAGTGGTGCTATTATCTGAGAGAGAATGGGAGGAACAGTTTTAGAGGAAGAAAGTGAATTATTTTAGAGATGTGTTTGAAACAGTTTAGAGATGTCAATGAAACAGCTGCCTGGAGACGGCCCTCAAGCAGGTTGCTTTAGGAGGAGGGAAGAAAAGACGAAGTTTTTCAAGTGGCAGTTGCAAGGATGCCCTAGCCAACAACTGCAGGTAGGGTCCCAGCGGGGTTGCCAGTGGCAGGTTCAGGGCGGCAGGGGGCGCTCCCGGACTGGGGGACAGGGAGCAGGAAGCAGCTGGGGTTCCCAAAGCCGAGATGCTAAATTAGCTCCCACAGCGTACCAGGTAGACCAAGCTGAATCTGGGGAGACCGAGGGTTCTCTGAGGTCTGGGCAGTACCTCCGATCGGGGCAACAAAGACGGGCAGCTGAACTTCCAGAGCTGGGCCTCCATCCCCCTGCCCTGGCAGTTCCTCGGGGCTGGTCAGGCTAATATATCAGACCGGCAGCCGGAGTCCTCCCGACTACACGCATTCCCTAGGAGGCCGGACTTATCCTTGCAGCTTGGCGCTGCCCACCGCGTCACTGTGAAGAGCCCTTACCTGAGGGAGACGTCTGGGAATGGGATGGAGGTGGAGCAGGACAGTGGGCATGGGGTGGTCAACTTGAACAAGGAGCACCAAGATCACAGGTTTGGGTGGGGGTTCCCAAGGGGACAAAGGGGGTCAGAGTCTGTATGGGGCAAAGAGACACCGTCCTGGTGGACAGACAAGCCCCGAACTCCGAGCTAGGGATCCCTGAGGGACACCTTCCAGGGACCGGACAGATGGCACCTAGGAGAGAGGTCGATGAATCAGGGGCAGGGCAGAGGCACACCACACCTGGACAGGAGTCCAGAGAGCCTGGATGTGGGACACTGGGCAGGAGAGGGAGAAATCAGAACAGAAAGCCCGAGACAGACCCGATGGCAGCGTTGGGTGGCCAGGAGGCAGTGGAGGCGGCTGGAGTGGAAACGCACGGAGCCAGGGCATCGGGCGTGGTGCCCAAGGCAGGGGGGAAGCTGGGTACTATGCAGTGGGCCTGAGAGCGGAGTGCGGGAGCCGAGCTGGGTGCACGGGGAGGACCGGCGCGCAGCTGGGGAAGTCTGGGGGGCGCCGGCTTGTCGAGCCCGAGACCCAGCCCGGGGCAAGACTTCGGGGTGGGGCTCTCGAGAGGCGACAGGGTAATGCCTCCGGGGTTTCCGGTCCGGCCGTGACTCCAGCTTAAGGTGGCAGAGCCGAAGATGGGCCCACCGATGCCCGCAGCACCCCCAGGATTCCTGTTTGTCTCCAAGTCCGGCCGGAACCGGCTTCTGCTCGCAGCGGGGCGGGCGAATGCCTGCTGATTGGCCAACGTCTGTTTCCAGCCCCCACTCAGCCAATCAGAGTGCGGCAGTGTTTTCATCTTGGAGTCGGAATAAAAGGGCTGGAATAAAAGGGGGCAGAAAAAACGCCGGCCGGGCCCGAAACACACGAATCGGAGCCGGGTGAGCTGGATCCTGGGGACCCGGGCTCTGAGCGAGGGTGGTGGGGCGGAAGGCGCACGAGTAGGGGCGTCGGGAGATGTGTGAATGTGAGAGGAAAGAGACTGCATGGATGAGGAGGCACCAGAAGAGATGACAAGTTGAGGAGGAGCTACGGGATGGAAGGAGGGGGGGTGGGTTCCGCTTCTATGGAGTCGGGCAAGTTGCCAGGGAAGCAGCCCGAGACGGGGGTCGCGCAGGCGGCTCGCGCCGCCGGTTTGAACCGGCTTCGCCTCTCCCATGCGGGGTTCGCGTGGCCGCAGCGCCTAGCGACCTAAACAGCGGCCAATGGCGCGGCAGTTCCTGTGCAGTGAGGCCAATCAGAGGGGCGTGGGCTGGTCGTTTCGAGCTAGGTGCGCTGATCTTGTGGTTGAAGAACCAGCTCTGGGGAAGGGTCTCGAGCGCGGGCGGGAGGGCTACTGCCAGGGTCCGAGGGAGTGGCCGCCCCCAGGTATGTCTTTGCCCAGGTATCCGGACCCCTGTCTGCTTCTGCGGCCGGCCCCCAAGCTCTGCCAATCTTGCTGGAAGCCAGAACTAATTTCACGTCCCTGAGCGTGCGTTAGTCCCTTCCTGCTAGCATGCCTTAGTTTACCTCTGAGTGAGCTGAGGGAGACGTCCCCGCCTGGCCGCAGCGGCTCTCCCGTAGCCGAGGACAGCCGTACAAGTCAGCCGCGCGGGGTGGCCCAAGTCCCGGGCAGGGCTGGGGCTTCCTTTGCTGCGCACACCTGCAGTCCAGGCCGCGGAGGAGCGACAAGCTCCACGCGCTGCGGCAGCGGCGGAGCTTGTCCGCAACGACTGGGCAGGGCGGAGCGCTGACGCCGAGGTCTGTGTGCAGGTGGCTGCGGAGCCGGAGCCGGGCCTCCTCGCCGCGCCATGGCGCCCACCTTGGCCACTGCCCATCGGCGACGCTGGTGGATGGCCTGCACAGCCGTATTGGAAAACCTCCTCTTCTCGGCAGTCCTCCTGGGCTGGGGCTCACTGCTCATCATGCTCAAGTCAGAGGGCTTTTACTCCTACCTGTGTACTGAGCCAGGTGAGACGGGCGCCCCGGGCTCGGGTGGTTCCTGGAGTGGGGTCCTTGGGACAGGGCAGGATGGTGGTGAAGACCTATCCAGCAATATCGCCTCCCTGCAAAGCACCTCCCCTTTAGCAAAAGGCCCATTTTGTCCTCACCCAGCTCTGCTGAGTTTTTATCATTGTTCCCGTTTTGTGGATGAAGAAACTGAGGCTCAGACAGATCTTCTGACTTGCCCCAGGCCACACAGATGCTGGGGACTGTAATATATCCAAAATCCATGAGCCCTGCATGTTATTTCTACTGCCTGGAAACGTTGTTGTACGTTTGTCCTCCCAGGGCCTGGCACATCACTTGCTTTGCGGTAAACATGTCGCTCCCTGACTGTAGAAAGAGGAACTCTTGACTCTGGCTGGGGTGCAACAAGAGGAAGTGGCTTGGCTTCCACCCCATGGAACGTTCATCTAGAATCTAGATGTTTTTTAGACCATTATGGAGTCTCTTACGAGTTTGTCGGATACAATTTCTGGTCTATTTTTGCTACTTTATGATTTTCCAAAGGACATTCCCTCCCACAAGCTGTGAGAACATCTCAGTGGCCTTCTGTCCCCCATGGGTGGGGTTGGGGGGGAGCAGCAAAAGGGGTGTTTATAGAAATGACACAAGGTCTGTCCTTTCCCTTTGCCACACCATTGGTGTTGCTGAATGAAGGCTGAGGATGCTGGTCTACAAGAACTCTAACCCCCATCCCTACTTTCATACTCCCCAACCCCACTGGAGGATCCTAGTTGCTTCATATCAGCAGGTTCAGCCCAACAGTGGGACCCAACCTCTACCCTCTTCCCCACTTCCTAGGCAGCCTTGATAAGAAACGTTCCCCTCAGCCCTCTCGCTGTCTCCAGCAGTGGCCAGCTAGTAGTTGAACTCAGCAATGCCTCTCCCTAGTGCATTTGTCAGGAAGCCCCTGCCTAAGTGCCTTTAGAAAGAGATGACCCAAGCTTGGCCCCCTGAATCATACCGCTGGTATGTCTTTCTTCTTAGGGTTCTTACTTTAGGGAAGAACCAGCTCATGCTGCCTCTAACCCTGTGTAGAGTCCTCCCTGCTTCCCTTTCTCTGATCTACCCAGGACATTCCTGAGTGTTCCAGTCTCTAGAGAAGCTTAGTGGGAGAGGTGAAGGACAGGAGAAAGGGAGGGGATGCACAGGCGCCTGGGAGAGGGCAGAGAGTCTATCATTTAGAACCTTTAGCCTTTAGCCATTCAGAAATATTTCCTGATAGTCTAAGGGTTCTTGGCAGACCTTTGCCCACATCAGCAAGAAATCTTGGGAGATGGAAGAGTCAGTCACTCAGACCTTGTTCCTTGAACAAGCTTTTAGTCTGCCCAAGAGATATTAGATTAATGACTCTGGAAGGAACGGGTTGGAGTGTTTGGCTCCTCCTCTCCCTCCCTCTCTTGCCTCCCTAATGGGCTATCTCAGGCTGCACAGAAGGTTTAAAAATCAGAAAAAAAAACATCATCATCCCCAGACGAAGCTTTTAGCATCTCATCTATACTGGAGGACTGTTAGAATCAAAACAAACAATTTTTTGGACCCACTTGGTATTGAAGGTCAGATTCTAGGATTTTTCTCCAGATTCACTGTAGCATTGGGTCTGATCACTTCATTCTTGCCTCAACCTTGGCTACTTCCTTTATTTAAGTGGGAGAAGTCCTGGAGATTGTGCCAACGCAGTGCTGAGTTGGTTTTTAAGCCCTTGAGGCTTGATTGGTCCCCTCTGTAACCCAAAGTGAAGGTGAAGGGTCAGGATGTGGGTTGAACATCAACTTCTTATCCCGTGCCTTTGCCCCTGCCTCTAATTTTGGTTTTTTGGACTCTGGCAAACCCACTGACTCAGCATCCTTGGCAGCAGGGCAGGCCTGCTGATTCCACACAGCTTATCTCTGGCCTCCCTGCTCCTGACTTCTTGCAGTCCCAGTAACCTGTTGCCGTTTAGAACCCAGAATCCCCATGCCTCACCTCGTTGGGAGTGCCAGGGCATTTAGGGTCAAGGTTTCTGCTTAGGCCTAATATTTTCAAACTTGGTGAATGCTGAATTGCAGAGAAGCAGTCAGGCAGGCCATTTAATGAATTTATTGAATTAGACTTGTGAAAAGCTGACCAGTCTACAGCTGATTGAGATGCAAATTTGTCAGCATTTTGTTGCTTTGAGGACTGATGCTTTGGTTTGTTCTCTAAAGAAAATATGCCCGAACCTGTTGAAAAGTTCTCAGAACTCTTTCTTGGGACTCCAGCCAGAATCTGGCCATAGACACAGTGCTGGGTTCCAGCTTGGAGGTAGGACAAGGAAAGAGAGAGTTTCATCTCTATTGCCCTGAGCTCTTTTTGCCTTGCCCACTGGACAGTCAGGATTGATGACAGGGACCAGGGCTGGGCATTTGGGCTTTGCCTCCCCAATTCCCTGGGTATGGACAGGAGACTGACTGGGTTCCCAGCCTGGAAAGAATGGGGCTTTTCCAGTACCGTGTCCTTTTGGACTCTGGATGGCCACTATCACCACCCAATCTTTATCTCTGATCATTTTCTCTGTCATCTGGTGGCCCATTTGGGCAGGGTCAGCTCAGGGGGCTGGTGCTACCTGTGGATGTTGTACCTCCTTTGTCATCTAACCTACACATTCAGTAAACATTTATTGAGGTGTTGTGCTGAGGTGCAGAGCATTCCTGGCCTTCAGCGAGTCTATAGTCAGCTAGCATCAAATAAGTCATTACACAGAGACCTGTATAATTCTAAGTCATACGCAGGACTCCAACAGAGAACTGGGTTTCAGGACTGAGTGACAGTAGAGATCTGATTCTGCTTGGTGGGCCGGTCCCTCTCATGTACCTGGGGAAGAGGAGGGACAGGATGAGAGGTGGGAAGAGGGTGGGAAGGGGCCTGTGCCTAGAGGGCCAGGGAGCCTGCTTGCAGAGACTGGGTTTTGTTTTCAAGGCAGGAAAAAGTGATCGAGGCAGAGGAGGGTGATCAGTTTCACCTGTTAAATTCACGGTTGTGGAGGGATTGCCACATGCTGGAGGCTGTGAGGTGAGAGACATGGCCTCTGTCCAAGGAAGTCACAGTTCAGCCCCACGGTGGACACCAAGGCAGACTAAATCTGTGTCCTTGATCACCTTCAGTCACTGCCTGTGTGTATGGGGGAGTCCTACTCCTCACTGCAACCAAGCAGGAAGCTGTTCCCCAGGGTTCTGAGAGGGCAAAGGGGCTGCCTTTCCCCTGGGAAGCAGGGCCAGCCCTGGACACCCCCAGGCTGGGCCAAGGCTGCAGGTGTAGATGGGAGACATTCCCTGTGGCTTTGAAACGCTCCCTTTTTATGACACCCAAAGGCCAGTGGTTGATAGCTTTTGAAAACCCACCCTTTCACTTTTATTGCTATGACTATGACCATTTTTACTTTTCTGCCCTGTTTATATATATGAGCAATGGGTAAGAAGGTGTGAAGGCCAGTGCCCCCAGCCTCAGGGAGTGTCACAGAGAGGAGCTGGCTGGCGCCCTGGGCCCTCCCACCAACCCTGCCCTTCTTCCTGTTTTCATGACCTACTTTTCCTCCTCTACTTCCACTCACCCCACCTGGCTTCTTGGTGTCCCATTAGGTCCTGTCCAGCGTATGGTGGCTTTCAGAGACCTCACAGGAGGGTCTTGGGGATGGTTCACTTCTCACTAGGTGACAGTAAGGGTCTCTGACACTGTGACAGCCTTATGCCATCTCCATTCTCTCAGCACGTTCTCTCTGAAATGCCTCTAACCCAGTAGGACAGCATTAGCACAGCTTGAGGGTTAAACGCAGCAGCTCTGGGGACTGACAGCGTGGATTCAAGTCCACCTTCCCCAGGTATCATCTGAGACCTTGGGCAAGCAGCTTCCCTGCTCTGAAACTCCTGGTAGCGTAGTGTGGGCTACGAGTGAGGCTGGGGAGGTGCTAAGGGGCACCGAAACTCACAACAGCATTGAACACAGCTGCTGGCACACACAGGCATTGCATGGCCACGGCTGGGGGCCTACCCAGCAGGGCCCTCTGACTCTGTCCTGCCTCTGCTTTGCTGAGTCTGAGGCTAACCTCTCACCTACATCCCCTGCTGCTGCACTGAGATGCTGCTTCCTGTTGCCGGATAGACTAAGGATTTGAGAGAGAGACAGGAGATCCTGGGGCCCAGATCATCAGCAGGTCGGTCCTGGGGCCTGTCCCCAGGGAGGGGGGCACGCAGGAAGCAGCCAGTGAGAAAGGGGCTGCTCAGGAGTTTTCCCTTGTTCCTTCCCTCATAATCCAGACAGCTATTCTGGAGGCTCCCCACTCCCTTTGTTTCCCTGGGGTGGAGGGAGCCCCCTCTTTGACTGAAGGATGTCAGGGGAGTCTGAGGGGGGGGTCACAGCACCCTCTACCCGCCCCCCCCCTGCCATTTTCTCCGTGAAGATTTTGTGTGTGAGTCTTCTGTGAGTGGGGCCGAACAGTGCAGGCATTGTTCTCTCCTCCCTGCCCCTGGGTTTCCTCCTAAGCAGCCTTACGCCTGTTCTCGCCACACTCTGGCCACACCAACTCCTGGCCTTTCTTCTTGGTTCACCTTCCTCGGCTGGGCTGGGCCACTCTGGCTGCTCACTGCAGAGGCAACTGTTTAATAAACAGATGCAGATGAGGTTCAGAGCAGGCTAGGCTGGGGTGAGGGCTGAGCTCTAGCTGGGAGCAGAGGGGCATCCCTGGGACTTGACACTTCCTGAGTGCTTATCGGTTTGTGTCTCCTGGCCCCCAATAGCCTTAGTGGGAGCAGAGGGAGAGGAGCAGGCTGGGTATGCCTATGTTTGGGCATCTGCTAAACCTGTGATTATTCCTGTGGGCTGTTTTACTGCCAGCAAAGCTTCTGGGCTCACCAAAGGTTTAGTTCCCTGTGAGTGAGGGACTTACATTGCTCCATAGGCAGACAAAGGGCCACTCAAACACCCCTGTTCCACCTCTTGCTCATCTATTACTGGACGTCACTGACTCGGGGCAGGAAGGTAGAGGGCCAGGTGGCTTCTTCGGCAGAGATTTGTTTAAGACGAGAAGGCTGGTGGCCCAAAATGTAAGTTCCCTGCTCATGTGTATACTGTCTCTAGGATGTAAGATGGGAGAGGCAGATGCTCTTCCCTCATGAGCCCCCTGTCTTGTTAGAGAGGTGACCAGATCTCTAAACAATTCAGATGTTTCTGCCCCATAGCAAATCAGGGAGACTCTCTTGGGTATGTTATCTTAGGATTTTCTATTCTCTCTCAATGAGTACAGTCATGGACACTTAGGGGTCCCCTGTAGTGCCTCTCTGGGAGGGCACCTGGTGCCCCTACTCAGGGACAGTGTTGCCTGGCTTCCTGACGCCCCATCCAGCTATGGCTCCCTCCTTGCAGCACCTAGTGTAGTAATGGCGAGCCTGCGTCACTGCAGTCAGACTTCACAAGCCAGCAGTCCTGGACCCTGGGGCTCCCCCTGCACCCACCCACTCTGTTGCACCTGTGCTGATTTGCTCATGTCTGCACACCAGCCTGGGAATGCCTGTTGCTGTGCAGAGACCCGGTTGCCCCACTTCACATCCAGTCTCTGTTGCTGCTGGCAGCGCTGACACCTGAAACCAGTGCCAACCTTTGAAGCAGCTCTGCCTCCCCAGAAGCTGCCCTTCGTGGGTGAGCAGCTCAGGCCCGCTGGCCAAGGCAGAGTGTGGCAGTTCTGAGGTAGATCCCAGCAGGTTGACCAGACAGTCTGTTTAAGCCGGACAGAAAACAGTGGTATGGTCCCATTTAAAATGGCACGGATGGTCGCCTTCTCTCACTGGGCTTAATTCAGGGTGTCAGTAGGCTGACCATCCATACTGTTTGAAACGGGACAGTATTGCTGTGTTCTGACCTGTTTAAAATGGTACATCTGGTCAGCCTAATCCTAATGGACTCAGATGACCTGTCTGGCATGTGTTTTGGCTGCCTGTGTAGTAGGGTCTGTGTTAGAAAACTGAGGGAAGGTAGTGGGCTGTGGCAGGGATCTGGCTTGCTAGGTTTTGTTTCTGTGGCTTCAGGAGGTCACCTTTGTAGCCACATACAACATTGTGACTTTAATCTTCTTACATCCCCTCTATCTTCAGCTTGGTTCTGTGTGTCCTATTTCCTTTCTTCTCTCTTGATTTGTTGACCATTGTGATCTGATTCTCTGATTTTCATTCAGTACATACCTGCTGTGCACCAGGACCTGGATGAGGTGCTGGGGACACAAGTGACTAGAACACAGGCCCTGCCCTTCAGGTCCCCACCCCAGTGGGAGACTGGACACAAATTCATGCTACCACATACACAATTGTGGACTTCTACCCCCAGTTACAGCTTCAGGCTCTGCTGCCAGCCAGTTGCACCATTACCCCCATCTTGAGCTACTACTACTACTACTACTACTACTACTACTAAGAATAATAAAATTTAGCTACTATTTATTGAGCATTTTATGCCTTTGTGAGCTTAGAATGTTATCTGGATTTTCTTATCTTTCCTGACACTTTGAGGTAGATACTATTGTTAGATTATGCCCATTTTACAGATAAAAAAAAAAAAATGAGAAAGAGCAAGATTAAGTCACTCCTCCAGGGTCATATAAGTAGGAAGTAGAGGAACCAAAATTAGAACCCAGAGGCCAGGTCCCAGCACCTCACCCGAAATCAGCATGCCCCCAGCAGAGCGTGTTGGCTAGGGGCTGGCATATGGCATGATTCACCCAAAGTGCATTCTTTTCCTTGACCTTGGGGCAGCCCTGAGAGGCCTGGGCAGGCCTTTGCAGACCTCATCTTTACAACCCTGGCGCCAGAGGGCCACACTCAGAAGGCGGGCAGTTATCTGAAGAGAGGTATTTCCTTGTCTGAACCAGGGTTACGTCAAATCTAATCAGAGGCCACTCCTCTTTCTGCAGGATTAGTCAGCATCTCTTAACTAGCAGTTCCCAGAGGAGAGAGTTCCTCAGCCATGTTCCTGGCCTGTCCACCGCCCTCCTGCCCTCAGCTGCCACAGCACTTTGTCCTATTTTTGTTTTGGTGCTGGATGGACTTTGAAGAGGGCCATTAGGGGCCAGGATTACAGCACAGGTGTGGCCTCACAGCAAACACAGTGACTCCAGCGAGAAAAATAAGAAAGCTGCACCTCAACAAGCAAAAGCAAATAAGTTGGTACTGTTAAGAAAGAAAAAGGGAGGGGAAGCTGGGATGGCTCAGTGGGTTAAGCGCTCACTTTGCAGCCCCGGGGACCGAGGATCGAATCCCGGCCCCGGCCCGTGTGGAACCATATGCTGAACTGGGAGCTCCCCCAGTTCAGTTCTCTCTCTGTCTCTGTCTCTGCATCTCTCTCTGTCAAAAATAAATAAATAAATAAAAATAGATTAAAAAAAAAATTTTTTTAAAGAAAGAAAAAGGGGAAGCCGGGATGGCTCAGTGGGTTAAGCGCTCACTTTGCAGCGCTGAGGACCAGGGATCGAATCCCGGCCCCGGCCCGTGTGGAACCATATGCTGAACTGGGAGCTCCCCCAGTTTAGTTCTCTCTCTGTCTCTGTATCTCTCTCTCTCTCCCTGTCAAAAATAAATAAATAAATAAATAAAAATATATTAAAAAAAAAGAATAGCTTTTCTAAAAAAAAGAAAAGAAAAAACACCATTTCCAAGGGTTCTTTAGTACCTGTATATAGAGGTTGATGCCAAGAAAATATGAGAGGGGAGGTGGCATATGGATTGTATGTTTGAGAGGTCCACTGTACTTAGCAGGGAAGAAGGCCCAAATACTTCTCCAAATGACAGAGGAGAACCAGGGCATTGCAGTAAGACCAGCGGCTTGTCCTTCCCAGGTGGTCTAGGATCAGCCTCCTATATCCTGGCTGCAGTCTGTTTCCATGGACAGAGCCACTGAGAAGGTTCTAGCCAACCCAGGGCCCACAGCCAAGGCTGGGTCCTGAAGGCCTACTATTCTGGGGTATAGGTGACTCTGGAATGGGAATCCCAACCTGGGGCCCATGAGTGCTTCAAGGGACACATGAAGCCCCTGAAATTATGGGTAAGAGTCTGCGTGCATTTCCTTGGAGCAGGAGCACAGCTTTCTTTATTGAATTTGCTAAGGGTCTGACCCCCACAAATATTAAGGACCTCTGCTCCCCGAGGGCTTGGACAAGATGATATCCAAGCCTCCTGCGAAGTAGCCTGAGCCCTCAGGGGCCCAGAGCAGCCCTGCCAGTCGCAGTGGGCTGACTCTGATCTTTGTGAATCCCTACCATGACCCTATGACCAGGTTTCCCTCTCTCTACACACAGAGAATGTTACCAACGGCACAATGGGGGACACAGTAGAGCTGGAGCATGACGAGATAAGCTGGGTGAATGGCTGGCTCAGCTGCAAGGCCCAGGACGAGATGCTAAACTTGGCCTTCACCGTGGGCTCCTTCCTGCTCAGTGCCATCACACTGCCCCTGGGCATCGTCATGGACAAGTATGGCCCAAGGAAGCTCAGGCTCCTGGGCAGGTTAGTGTGGGGCTGGGAAGCGGGCAGGTGGACCCTGGCTGAGTTCCCCACTGTAGGGAATCCTGGTACCTACTATCAGGTACACTGTGGAGCTCCCTAAATGCCCACCCAGAGTGGAGTTTCTAGCCTGTCTGCCACCAAATCAGTAGGTACTGTGATCCTTGCAACGTGCCAGTGTAGCATTGAAGAGGTACGGGCCTCCAGGCCTACCTAGGAGGGGCTAGAGTGGCTTGTCCTTAAGAACACTGGTTTTTCCACAGTCATTTTGACCATCTGCCTTGATCAGAAAAAATGATTTTGAAAATATACTGCTAATATAAGCACATGGAATTATCAATTATATATACATATGCCATTCTTAATTTTTATATGGTTTGGGATACATATACAAAAATATAAATTAAAATGGCTGAGAGTAAAAATGATAAAATAGAAGTCCTAATATTTCCTCTACTGCCAGCACCCATGTGGGTCATCTTGTGCACCCTCCTGGGTGTGTGTCCCTGGTCTAGAAAGCCCAGTGTGCCAAACACAGGGTCAGTTCACTCAGCAACTGGACTGTCAGGTCACTGCCTCCCCAAGTCATTCCCATTGGGAATGGTCATCTCACAGGGCAGTGGTTTGCAGTGAGCAAGACCCGTGACCATGAAGGGAGCAGTCCCATTCACTGCTTGTTGCTTAAGAGGCCTTGGTTTCCAGAGCAGAGCCAAGTGGAGGGGATTCAGGAACTGCCACTCATCTTGCCCATGCCCAGGGGTTTTCTGTCCATCCCCTGGCTGAGCCAGCATAGGAACCTGGAGAATGGACTGTGCCCTCTCTCTTCAGTGCCTTGGTCCCCTCCAGTCAGAATGGGCAGGAGCAATGCAGTGTGGTGTTTACCAGACCTGGCTTCCGGGCTTGAATTCCTGCTTAAGCACCTGCTAATTGGATACCTTGGAGAAATCCGTTCTTTTTTATTTTCTCACCAGTAAAATGGGGCCAATTATACTCCCTAGAATTGTTAAATAAAATATTGTATGTAAATGTTCCAAAAGTATCTAAGACATAGTAAATATTCCCAAAGAACAACAGTAGTATTAACAATAACAGTAAAAAGAAATAATGTCTTGTTTCTACTTGATTTTAGTGCCTGCTTTGCTGTCTCCTGCTTGCTGATTGCATATGGAGCGAGTAACCCAAACTGTGAGTATGCTTTTCCTCCACGCTTTTGTCAGGAGCGAGTGCCCCGAGGTGCCCACAGGCCCACCTGTTCTAGGACGCTGTGCCAGCCCTGGCGCTCTCTGCTCAAGTTAGAGGGGACACTTGTTAGGCCTTTACTCAGTTACTTATCTCAGGTGGGTGGCTGGATAAAGGAACAATTACTCCAGACAGACATCTGACAGAAGCTCCCGGGGTATGCAACATGCCCGTCTCATCACCAAGCCAGGCCAGTCGCTGATGGCCTCATTGACCCAACCTGAGAGACTAGTCTGAAGAACCAGGCCAGCTGCAGGCATGTGTATAGAATCGCCAGCTGTGTCTCCTCAAGGCTGCCCAGGCCAGCACTTGAAAGATGGCTTAGAAGACACCTGATCCCCAACCCTGTTTAGGCATAGCTATTGCTTCAAGGACTTTTAGAACAAACACCGAAAGAGGACTTGACTTTCACCAAAATCTCAGCCGAGCCCATCTACTGATTTTGGGGGTACTTGTATTTTTTGTTTCAGTGAAGCAGCTTCTTTAGGCCTTTTTTTTTTAAAGCTTTATTTTATTGTTTGAGAGAAAGTGAGAGGGGGGAAGCTGGGATGGCTCAGCGGCTTAAGCGTTCGCTTTGCAGCTTGGAGACCAGGGATCGAATTCTGACTCCGACCCATGCGGACCCACATGCTGAACTGGGGTGTGCCCCCAGTTCAGTTCTTGCTGGGGCCTATGAGGGAGGCTCCTGGCCCAGTTCCTGCTCTGCGCAGCCCCGCACCCACCTGTGGAGGGAAACTATATGGAAAACTAATGCTGTCAACTATGGAGACTGCTCTGGGCCCTCCCCATTCTCTCTGTCTCTCTCTGTCTGTCAAAAACCAATAAAAAAATAAAAAAGGAAGTGAGAGAAGGGGGAGAGCCCCGAGCAGTCTCCATAGTTGTACATCTTTATGACATAGTTTCATGCCACACAGGTGGATGTGGGGCCACACAGGGTGGGAACTGAGCTGGGGGCCTCCCTCATGGGGGGTGAGAACCTTCGCTGTGGGGCTCAGTGGTTACCAGTTGCCCCACAGTTCAGCATGTGCATTTGCACGGGCTGGGGCTGGGGCCAGGGCCAGGATTTGATCCCTGGACCTCCTGGTCGCAAAGCAAACTCTCAACCTGCTGAGCTTTCCTGGCATTCTCCCTTTAGGGCTCTTGATTGCTGCTCAGGTTAGTGTAAAACAGAGAGTAAGGAGGCACCTTTTGTACTAGCCCAAGCTTTGTAAAACAGACTAGAAGAGGATGGTGAGGAAGAGGCTGTTCCTGATCCCCGAGTATCAGCACTGACCTCTGATGGCTTGTCATTCATTCAGCTTGCATGTGTCCGGAACCTGGCTTCCCTGAAGTTCGGCCGTGGTTCCCTGATTATGAACCTTCTGTTTCCTCACAGCTCTCTCTGTGCTCATCTTCATCTCCCTGTCTCTGAATGGCTTTGGTGGGATGTGCATGACTTTCACCTCGTTAACAGTAAGTATTGATTTCTGTACAATCTCAGTTCAGCCATCTGTGAATTTGAGGCAGCTTTTTTGGCTTCAGTCTCCTTGCCTTCCATTTGCCTGCATATGTCTGGACATCCCAAGCACTTCGAGGGCTGCTGATGAGGAAGTGGTTGGGCAGCAAAGCCAGTCACAGGCTCTCAGGCTGGGGAGGCCCTGCAGGCAGCAGAGCACGGTTCAGAGCAGGCCCATCTTCTGCCTGCTGACGTTGGCCTAGGTGCTGAGAAAGCCAGTTCACTCACCGTGTGTGCAGGGAAGACAGGAACAGGGAGACCAAACCTGCCGCCCCTTGCTTTTCTCTTCCTTTCCATGGCAGCTTTCGCTAACAGTGCAACCTAAATGCAAACCTCCGGAATCTCCCCACCCCTAACCACCGCCTTTGTTCAGAACTGAGTGAGAAACTCAGGGAGCACACACAGGCTGCCTCTCTCCTTGGTTTTCAAAATACCAGGACACAGAGCATCCTTCCCTCTTAACAGTAGCACCAGAATGCCACAAAATGTGCTCATTTTTGAGGTGAGAGAGGCTATAGGAAGGTCCAGATTGAAGGAAAGAATGCCAAAAAAGTCTTTCCCAGGAGGAAGAAGGAGCTCTCTGAAGGCTCTCCCAGTCGGGCAAGGGTGCCTTTTAGAGCTGGCTGTTGGGAAAGAAGTGAGAATAAAGGCTTTTCAGAGAGATTTCTGTCCAGAAAAATCTGGCCTGCCTCAGTTTCCCCATTATAAAGTTTTTATAACATACTACCTGCCATCACTATTTGCAGGGCACTCTGGTTTCTGATTTCCCTTTCCACTCATGAATCGGGAGGCATGTTGTCGAGAGGCCCTTGTTTAGCTTTCGGGGGCTCTGGGGACTGCTGGTTTTCTCGTAAGGACCTTGAAGAGGTGCTGGCATCTCTGTGACCCCCTTGCCTGCAGGCGGTGAGCCAGACGCCAGGCCAGGCCCATTGCCTCTTCAGTTTGTCCTTTCTGCACTTGGCCTTGTTAACTTTACCCTGGCGGGAAGGGTTCACGTCTGGGTCTGGGTCCATGGACGTAGAAGGGTCAGTGGTAGCTGTGTTACTCGTAGGTGAGAGGGCCATGGTCCAGGGCCGTGTGTGTGGTATCCTCAGGGATGGCTGACACAGATCTGGGGACTCTGGCTGCCTTGCCCCAGTCGTGTGAGAATGACTGACTTTGTGTATTTTCATTTTGATTATTTTTAACCAGGTAGATGAAAGAAAGCAGATATATTCCCTCCCCCTCTCAAATACCCAGAGGAAAACAAATGTTGAAACTGTAAGAAATCTGTTAGAAATGTCAAAAGTACACAAATGCTACTAAGTTGTGTAAACTGTGTAACAGGAGCCATGGTTTTGTTTGTTCTATGGCAGTGTGAAAATGACCAACTCTTTCATCAAAATGAAAATTAAACTCCTGGATTACCCCATTATTTAGTCACTCCATGCCTGTGTCATGGTAGTTCTGAATATCAAAATAAAAGAAAGAGATTCTCCTTGAACTTGAGTTTTTGCTCTGAGATGCAGAAAGATGCTTTATTATGATAGAGCATAAGAGAAATGGATAAAAACTACCATACCATGAAGCTCCTTTAAGAGAGTTTTCAAAGTGACTCATAGTTGTCCAAGAAACCTTTAGGGGAGATATTAAGCCCATAAAAATTCATTTTCTTTTCCTTTCTCTTTTTTTAAATTGTAAAAAATGCTTTTATTTATCTTAATGTTTTTCAGATTTATTGTTTGAGAGAGAGAGAGAGAAGGGGAAGGCCCAGAGCAGTCTCCATAGCTGTATATCATTAGTTTCGACATAGTTTCATTCCACACAGGTGGATATGGTGCTGCGCAGGGCAGGAACCGAATTGGGGGTCTTCCACATGGGAGGCACACCCCAGTTCAGCATATGGGCTTGTGTGGGTCAGGGCCGGGACTCACCTCAGACTTCATAGCTGCAAGGCAAGCGCTCAATGTGTTGAGCTATCCCGGAATCCCCCCAAAATGTTTTTATTTTTAAAAGCTAATATTTAAGAAATATAAAGTTAGACTATAAAATTCTATAAGCCTACCTTTATCCGTTTAGAATATATTTCTTCAGTATTTAAAAAAATGAAGATACCAATGGTATTTCTTTTATTAAAGAAATAGTTACAACTTGCTTTTTTCACTTAACAGTGTATCTTTTACATCTTTTCCTGCCCATACTTAGAAATCTACCATGTTATTTTAAACTGAAGACATCTACTTCATTAGTAGAGTTCCATGTAATTCTATAATAAAGATGTACCATAATTTATTTAACCAGTTTTTTACTGATGGACACTTGGGTTAGTTTCCAATTTTTCCGATTTATGATGCTGCTGAAGTGAACATTTCTATACATACATTTTTGTAAAATAAATGTCTGGAAGTGGGATTGCTGGGCCACAGGATCAGCATGTTTTAAATTTTAATATATACTGTTGTGTGATCTTTCCAAAAGGCAGACTGTACACTGATACTATCCTACCAGCATGGATGAGCATACCTTTTCTCCACACTCCTTCCAGTACCCTATCATTAATCTTTTAGACATTAGCCAGTCTGCCCTAGTGATATACCATGATTTTTAAAAAAATTTCTTTGTTAATGAGATGGGGCATCTTTTCACCTTGTTTTTGTGGTAATTTGAATTCTGTAAATTGTTTCTTTGTGTCATTTATCTATTTTTCTATAGTGTTGTTTATCTTTCGCATACAAAGAAATTAAGCTCTTTCTGAGTGAGCAAGGGATCTTACCCTAAGGTTCTTAGGCTTCTAGGTGGTCGTGAATAAGCTTCAGGAGGGCTGTGGACTCCCTTGAGAGTATATGCAAAGAGATTGTGTGTGTGTGCTATGCAAGTGCACTTTTCTGGGGGAGGGGCCATTGCTTTCATCAACCTCTAACAGGCCTCTGTGGAGGCAGAATCCCTGCAGCTGGAGTGTTCTTATTAGCGGCTCTCTCCCCACGGGAGGTAAAAGGCTACAGGCTAGATAGTGACCAGGCCAGATAAGTGTCAGTCATCAGTATTTGGTTAGCAGGGATCTGTTTAAGGGAGGCTGGTGGCATGTCCTCTAAGGTCCCCATACTTGGGTCTAGAGCAGGGGTCAGCAAACTGCTGCCCCCAGGCCAAATCCAGACCACTGGGGGAAGGGGACAAGCAAAGTTTTATTGGTGCATAGCCACGCCCACTTGTGACTTCTCTGCTACAGTGGCAAAGTGAAGTAGTTAGAGACCACGTGGCTGGCAAAACCAAAAATATTTATGGCCCTTTACTGAAAATGTTTTAACAGCCTTTGGTCTAGAGGCCCCAAGAAGCTGCTCAGTCATTGTCCCTTGTGGGGAGGCAGGGGCTGATAGCCACCCCTCACTCCACATTGCTTATCTCCCTTGTAGTGGCATGGGCCAACTCCCTAAGCACTTTTCCCTAGGCACTTTTTAAGTCCTCTCTCTCCCTCTCTACCCCTGCCCCTGGCCTGAGGGTTCTCCTTGGGCATTCCCCTGTCCCATGAGGCCACAGATGAAGGTTCTCATGGCTGCTCCTCTTCAGAACAGACCCTGAAAGGGAATCAGAAGCAGGTCAGCGAGGACAGGGCTGGAGCTCTTGGGCAATGTTCTGGGACTGGCTGCGGCTTCTGCTGAGCAGGGCTGAATCTCGTTCTGACACAGCCCAGGCTTTTAAAAAGCAGAACTGTCAGGATCGGCTCCCAGAGATGCCAAGCTTAGCCACACAATGGCACTTTCTGTTTCTGTCTCCCACCCATGTTCTAATTTTCGGGACAAAGGAGTCTTCAGGGTCGCCTTTGGGAGCTTTTAAATCAGATCTCCTACAACTGCTTTGGGGCTGTGGATAATCACTCCGTGATAACCTGGGGATCTGCAGGGAATGTGTGGCCACAAAAACCTGTTGCGTGGGCTGTGGTATAAATGAAGCTGTGCAGGCATTATAAGCTGATACTTCCATTGGTGGAGAGGGGCCCCAAGTTGGTAAAATGCCTTTTCCCCACAGGCCAGGACAATTTGGCAGATAGACCTGCCTATAGATCCCAGGAGGTCTGTGCTGGTGGGAGAGCCTTGCCGCTAGAGGGGAGGCTCAGGGCAGGGGACCCCATGCCAGGTAGGCTGCCTGACAGCCAAAATTGGCTCCCCCAGGTCCCTGCAGCAGAGGGCCTGGGCCAGGTAGTGTGACAGTCTGAGGAGGGTGCTAGGTCACTCCACAGGTGCAGAGCACTCCTTGGGGTACCAACCTCAGCCACCCCCAGGACATCTGGACAGAACACTTTAGTCTGTTTGCTCAGTGCCCTGCATTTGTACAACCCTTTAACTCACTTCACTGGCTGGATGGCAAACACCAACAGCAGCTGAGGTGGCGTCTTCGGGCTGCCACCCCACAAATCCAGGGCCTGGGTTGCTTAGAGATGGGAGCGGATGCAGCCAGCATTGTGGCCAGGTCTTTTCCACTTCATTACTCTGACCCCTGTCACTGTGGGTGGGAGGGGGAGTCCTGAACTGAAACCCTCACAGAAAAGTGATTACGAAACGTTGCCAGACTCCTTGATGAAAAATTTCTCTGTGGGCTTTTTCTATTTGATTCATTGAAGTGTGACTCTGAACCTGAGGTAGAAACGACCCCACGGCAGCTGGGATCTGAGTTTGGAGAGAAAAGAATAAATATCCCTCTGCAAAACTCTGAGAGAAGGGCAGGAAAGGATTCGGGTGCAGTAACGAAGCAAGCGTCCCGGTGTGGGGTGGGAGATTAGCATTCCTGCTCAGCTGACCTGTTTCTCAGCCAACCAGGGGTCTCCACAGCCCTTAACCAGCTGTCCAGGAGCCCAGGTGCCAGGTGA
The DNA here is from genome assembly GCA_004027555.1 of Craseonycteris thonglongyai. NCBI lineage: Eukaryota > Metazoa > Chordata > Mammalia > Chiroptera > Craseonycteridae > Craseonycteris > Craseonycteris thonglongyai. Next base: position 6,156 of record PVKE010019872.1, on the reverse strand, counting down.
GCAGGACTCTCCCAGAGCCCGGAGCCATTTCTGCGTCTGTGTGTCTGTCCTGTGCCTTGAGAACCTAGAGCAGTCAGCTGATCGCCATTGGCCTGGGAAACATTCACGCATCAGAGGGCTGTGCATCATAAACTTTGCTCCAGAATGTGTCACGTTCAAGGGGCAAACAATCTAGTGGGAACACTGGCAGGGCTGGACCTGGCTGGGAAGGTGGAGGAGGTGGCTAGGGGAGCAGAGCCCTCCTCCCTCCTCTTCAGCAGTGAAGCGGAAAGGTGACCACAAGGACCTGCTCCTGGCATTGAGTGAGTGGACCTTCCAGGTTGTTTGGGGTTAGGAAATAGCGCAGCTTTGCTGAGTCTGCTTGTCTAGACTAGTACCTGGATCCTGGCCTGTACAGGTTGTACAGAGCTCTGGGTGTGTGCACCAGCTACCCGAGGACAAGGCTCACCTCAGGAAGGGACCTGAGGGCCAGAATGCCAGCCCCCATACAGGCTGCACATGGCATCTCCCCAGGGGCCGGGGTGTGCCCCCAGCTGGTGTTCTCAGGAAACCACAAATTTGAAAAGTCTATGCCAGAACCCTTTCTGTGCCTGCCAGCAACTCCAAGGCTGGTTGTCTTGGAGGCCCGGGGTAGAGAGGCAGCTTAGAGAGGATCCTCACTGCCCTGGAGCCTGGGCCTTTGGGGACTCTTGTCCAGTAGCCTTGCTCCGCAGCCAGAACGCCAGGGGAGGGGCCGCCTGCAGCTGCTGTTTTCCCCGCTGGGAAGGTCACGCAGCCGGGCCTGTTTACAGTGCAGCCAGGGGGCTGAGAGAATGAGTCACCAGTGGCATCCCCATGTGCAGCCAGCATGGAGGGTGGGTTCTGCTCGGCTGAACCCACTCTAGCCCTACCCTCTCAGGCAACAGGGGTGGTGGTGGGACCGTGGGGGAGAGGGCCTGTGCTTCCCACCAGTGAGTACAGGGAATCCGAGTCAGGAAGCGGCCTCTGCTGTTTTCTCCTGGCATCTGTCATTGCAGCACGGCTCCGGCTTCCTACTTGGCAGCAGAGCTGGCTCTACCCCCTCCACTAGGCCCCTGAGGCCTGCACTAGGGCACTCTGCTCAGTGCTCAGCCATCACTCCATCCCCGGGCTTCTGAGCAGCCATTCTGTGCAGCTGAGGTTGAGCAGAGGCAGAAGACGGGAGAGAGGAAGGGAGGAGGAGGGACATGGAGACCAGCAGGGGTGGGGGACTCAGAGGTGAAGATGAAACAGGAGAGTCTACTTGATAATGTGGCCCCAGATCATGGGGAGGTCGGCCAAGAAAGGCCACGGCCATGGGAGGGGCGGGGGCCGGGCAGATGGGCCTAAAAGGATGTAAGAAATCTCTAGTCAGGAGAGCCAACAGCATGCTTGACAAGGAACACAGAGAGGCATGAGAGGTGAGGGTTATTGCTGTGGGGCCCAAACTGAAGTATGTACTCCAGAGGGTTCCAGGAGACACAGTAGTCCAGTGGCTGGCCACATAAGCTTGACCTACTTTGCATCCCAAATCTGATATTTACCAGCTTGGGGCCATCCCTTGATTTTTCTAATCCTAAAGTTTTGTACCCACTGAGGGTAATAAGTGAAACCTACCTTGTTAAGGTTGTTTTGAGGGATTTTAAATATATATATATATATATTTTTACTTTTGACAGAGAGAGAGAGAGAGAGAGAGAGAGAGAGAGAGAGAGATACAGAGAGATACAGAGAGAGAACTGAACTGGGGGAGCTCCCAGTTCAGTATATGGTTCCGCACGGGCTGGGGCCGGGATTCGATCCTCGGTCCCCGGCGCTGCAAAGTGAGCTCTTAACCCACTGAGCCATCCCTGCTTCCCCTTGAGGGATTTTAAGAGTAAGTATTAACAATAGTTACTATTATAATAATGCTATTACTATAATAGTACCAGTATATTAATATAATTGTACTATATTATTATATATCATCACTTAATAATAAGGAAAATGCTCCGGTCCAGCTGCTCCGGGGCACAACAAATGGGAGAAATCTCTGGCAGGTGTGACAGCTTTGGGAGGAAAGGAAGAAAGCAGTTTAAAGGAAAACACAATTAGTGTTACATTTAAAAAATAATGTTAATAAATGTTCACTTCTCCTGTGCTTGTTATTCTTTTGTGACCACACCTTGGCTGTTGCCAGGGTGTTTCTGCTTTGGGTTTCATTGGTCAAGGTCATCCTTGATGTTCTTTCCAGAGAGATTTCATCTGACATAAATGCTAGGCAGTTTCTAAAAGATGAGATACACTTGACCACCTATTTAAATACTTCTGTTGGTTAAAAACCTATGTGAACTGAGAAGTTAAATGCCAAACTAAGAAAACACTCCTGCAGTATATTAACAAAGTGACTCTCCTTAATGTATAAAGAGTCTATTCAAAGTCAATATAAAAAGATTAACATCCTCATAGAAAAAAAGAACAAATGAGGAATATAATTTTGATTTTCAAAATTGTAGAAAAATGTTCAAAGTCATTAGTGCTAAATAAATGTATGTGGTTTTTTAAAATATCTGTTTTTGGGGAAGCCGGGGTGGCTCAGTGGGTTGAGTGCTCACTTTGCAGCGCCGGGGACCGAGGATCGAGTCCTGGCCCCGGCCCGTGTGGAACCATATGCTGAACTGGGAGCTCCCCCAGTTCAGTTCTCTCTCTGTCTCTCTCTCTCTGTGTCAAAAATAAATAAATAAATAAAATATATTAAAAAAAAAATAAAATAAATAAAAATAAAATAAAATATCTGTTTTTAATCATGGAAAGATTTAAATATACCTGGTATTAGAGGAAATAGTATTATGAATCCCATATGCCCATCTTGCAACTTCAATAATGATCAACTCATGACCACTCTTACTTCATTTCTGCCTTCTCCTACCATCCAGATTATGTTAAAGCAAGTACTAGTCATTTATTCCTTTCGTCCATATTCACAGAGCAATAGATTTTAAAACAACAAGGATATTGGTGAGATGGCAGATACTAAAAATATTGGTTGGAGTCGGTGCAGTAAAATAGACACTGTGCTGTGTTGCTGGTGGAATATCGGTTGGTATAAGTTTTCTGGAAGGCAGTTTGGCGTAGACTATGAGAAAAACTTAAAAATGTGTATTCCCTTTTGTCTAATGATTCTACGTATGGGAATTTACCTTAAGGAAATAGTAGTTATGTGCATATATGTTTATCTTCAAGAATGTTCATTGCAGTGTTGTTTATGATAAAAATTAGAAAGGACCTGAGGTTCAAATTAGAGAAATGAATAAATAATGGACCACCCAGATAAAGAAATATCAGTCAGTCATTACCAAGTGTCTTTTTTTTTTTTTAAAGATTTATTTTATTGTGCTGTTTTTTTAAATTTATTTATTTATTTTTGACAGAGAGAGAGAGAGAGAGAGAGAGAGCGAGAGAGCGAGAGAGAGAAAGAGAAAGAGAACTGAACTGGGGGAGCTCCCAGTTCAGCACATGGTTCCACACGGGCCGGGGCTCGATCCCCGGTCCCCGGCGCTTCAAAATGAGCGCCCAACCTACCGAGCCATCCCGGCTTCCCCTTTACCAAGTGTCTTGAAGAAGAATATGAAATTAGAAAATATTTGTGATATACCAAGTAAAAGAGAAAAAGTTTATAAAGCAATATGTAGCATGTGATCCCATTTTTGTGAGGAATTTATAAGAAGAAGATTAAAGGGAAATATATTGAAATGATAACATGGCTATATTAAGGTGACTTTTATTTGATTCTTTTTTTTAAAGATTTATTTTTATTGTTTTTGACAGCGAGAGAGATACAGAAACAGAGAGAAGGGGGAGGGCCCAGAACAGTCTCCATAGTTGCACATCATTGGTTTTTCCACATAGTTTCATTCCACAGGTGGGCGTGGGGCTGCACAGGGCAGGAACTGGGCCGGGGTCTCACCTCGGTGAGAACCGAACTGGGGGCACTCCCCAGTTCAACATATGGGTCCCACACAGGCCGGGGCCAGGATTCGATACTCTGTCCCCGGGGCTGCAAAGTGAGTGCTTAACTCACTGAGCCATCCCGGCTTCCCCTTTTATTTGATTCTTTATGTATACTGTATTCCAGATGTTTTACAATGGGTGTGCATTGCTTTTTAAAAAAATGTTTTTAGGGGAAGCCGGGATGGCTCAGTGGGTTAAGCGCTCACTTTGTAGCCCCGGGGACTGAGGATCGAATCCCGGCCCCAGCCCGTGTGGACCCAAATGCTGAACTGGGGAGTGCCCCCAGTTCGGTTCTCACCGAGGTGAGACCCCGGCCCAGTTCCTGCCCTGTGCAGCCCCACGCCCACCTGTGGAATGAAACTATGTGGAAAAACCAATGATGTGCAACTATGGAGACTGTTCTGGGTCCTCCCCAGAGGCCTGGTTCTCTCTGTCTCTGTATCTATCTCTCTATCTATCTCTCTCTCTTTCTGTCAAAAAAAATAAAAATAAATCTTAAAAAAAAAAAGTTTTTAAAGATTTATTTTATTGTTTGATTGATGAGAGAGAGAAGGGGGGAGGGCCCAGAGCAGTCTCCAAAGTTGTGCATCATTAGTTGTGACATGGTTTCATCCACACAGGTGGATGTGGAGTGGAACAGGGTGGGAACTGAACCAGTGGCCACCTGCATAGGAGGCGAGAACCTTCACCACTGTGCCATCCTGGTGGTTACCAGTTGCGCCGCAGTTCAGCATATGGGTTTGCATGGGCTAGAGCCAGGAATTGAACCCTGGACCTCGTGATTGTGAGGCAAGCGCTCAACCGCTGAACTATCTCCTGAGCAATCCCCTGCATTGCTTTTCTAATCAGGAAAAAATATTCATAATTTAAAATACAGGATGTGGGTGTTGGAGGCAACACTGTAGCTTCATTTGCCCTTAGGCTCTATATTCCCCTCGGAATGGCCCTGCTAACCAAAATAACATGTTATGTGGGAGAATTTTCTTGGTGTTGCTTAGAATGTTCCAGGCAGAGAGAGGCAGGGCAGCAAGGAAGGTAGCTGGAAGGGTATTGCCCTTGTCCAGCTTTGAGGGTGGGGGTTTGTCTTATTCCGGGGTAGGTGGGCAGTCCATGCCTCCCAGCTTCCTGTTCTTCCCTGTATTGGATCTAGTTCAGGTGTGAAGACTCCAGATCATGTCGGAGTTGCACACTAGCCCAAACCCCTGTTGTTCTGTTGACCTCTAGCCTGGGTTAGGGTTAAGGCAAGCTTGGGCCTAAAGGAAAAGGAAGGGAAAAGGCTGGCTAGCAAGCTGTCTGCTTCTCTGGAGTATCCCCTAGCCTTGTTGAAAAGTTTGAGACACTTTGTGCCCAAACGTGACTGCAGCAGCCAAAGTGTTTCCCTGGTTTGACTCTGCCCCAAGTGGCCTTTGCTACGCCAGGCTCTTATCCTTCATCTGCTCTTTCGGTTGGGTTCTGAGTCCTCTTTGATCCTCGTCTTCCTTCACCTGCTCCGCCTGTAGTGGCATTCCAGGCAGGAACAGTTCCAGCTTCCATATAAGCAGAACTCATCTTTGGATTTTCCCTGGAGCAGATAAGGCCCCAGAGATGCCTCCCCTACAAGCCTGCCTCGCTAGTGTAGCCAGCATGGAGCAGCCCAGATATGTGAGCTCAGGAACTGAAGCATGGCCTCTGAATCACAGCATTCCTGGGAGGCAGGAGTGCAGAGACGAACGCTGGGTGCCTTTAGTGCTCACCTGAGTGTGCCCAGGCACACAGGAGTACATCACATTTCCAGTGTCTCCTGCTGGGGGAATTTTCGTACGCTCCTGTCCTCTGAGCCTCTCTGAGAAGCCTGGGGGGACAGGGGGTCCACACTTCACGGGGTCTAGAAGAAGAGCTTCTTTGTGTGATGAGAATTCTTTAGGGAGCCTGGATGGCATCCTGGCCTCGTGCCATCACATGGCTTAGTTGGACATGCACTATAGATTTATTCATGTTCCTTTTAAATCTTGGGATTCGAAAACATTTCAATTCCTTATTTATTTATTTATTTTATTATAAGACTGAAATTGAGATAATCCACATACCACATAATTCACCTAATGTACACAATTCACTGTTTTTTAGTATATTCAGAGTTGTACAGTCACCATCGTAATCAGTTATATAATATCACCCCAAATAGAAACC
>PVKE010019871.1:0-28050 GCA_004027555.1 Craseonycteris thonglongyai | reverse complement strand
CAAATTGTTGCATCGCTCTTGCCATGTTGCACAATTGTTGCCGATTCTCCAGGGTAAGGCCACGCTTTTCAGTTTCTTCTTCGTCTTCCTCTTTGTTTTCTTCCTCACTTGCAGACTTTGTCATCTCAAGGAGGTCTTCATCGGTCAGTGGGTCCGAGTGGCAATCGATAAGGGCGCTGATGTCTTCTTCCGTCATGTCACACAACACTAAAATACAGTATGCGAGACAGTCAACATCATGGACAAGACTGGCGAGATACAACAAGAGAAGATGCTAGGTGAGGCTGCGATGATGCGCAGACCATCAACTCACAGGGATAAATCCGCTCGTACTCTCATGGGTCGATGTCGCACCGGAAACCCATCACGCGCCTTTATGAGAGCCCGTGGGATGGACTCTGAGTCAGCTCATCTCTTTGTTTGACATGCAGGGATCCTTCTCTCTCGCGCATCCACATGAAACAACGCTCCTTTCCGCCATGTGGCTGCCGACATGGCTGTATTTTTTCATGAATATTTTGGAAAAACCCGCGAAGCACTGAAGCCGCAAAACATGAAGCGCAGAGTGGTGAGGGGACACTGTATATTCAAAGCAGTAAATAACACAATGGGACTGCTTATCTATTCCTTCCAGGCGATAAAGGTTCCTCTTTCCTGGTAGTCACTGAGAGCAACTTCTTAAGATGGCCAGGGTCTTGTCAGTTACCAAAACCATTTGCCTAACAAAGAGTCTCTTAGTTAGAGCATTTAGATAAGGAGAAGGAAACCAATTTTACAGACCTCAGATTATTTTTGTAACTTTCTTTGAGATTGCAAACCATTGTTTGGCCCGTATATGATATAGATTCTTTACAGAGAAAGTTGAAATACAAATAAGAAAAAAAATCAAAATCCCATTATTACTACTTTGGCATTCATTATCTACTGTTTTGTTGTTTATTTTAAGTATAATTACGGTATCCATTGCTGCATAACACACCACCCCAAACTTAGTGGCATAATGCATTTTATAATGCATGCAGATTCTGTGTGTCAGGAATTCTGATGAGGGTGGTGGAGTGGTTTTTCCCTGTTTCATGATGTAGGGGCTTCACTTGGCTTCACTTGGGAAGAGAACTGTTGGTGACTAACCAGCTCTGGCTACAATCATCTGGTGGCTTCTTCACTCACAGGTGTGCTGATTGGGCTGGAATGATCTGAAAGCTGGACTCCGCTGAGCTTCTTGACTGGAGTTCGGAACATCTAAATTTGGCCTCCCTGTGTGTGTATGTGGTTTGGGCTTCTCACAGCATAATGATTAGGTTCTGAAAAGAATTGTCCAAAAAGCAGTCCTCTAGAGAGTGAGCTTTCCAAGAGAACCAGGCAAAAGCTCCGTAACTATCCATGATATATTATGAATTAACTTCAGAATCCACATAGTGTCATTTCCGTCTTACTCTATTGGTTAAAATAGTCACAAGCTTGCTCAGATTCAAAGAGCAAGAGTATACCCCACCACTCAATGAGAGAATTTATCAAAGAATTTAAGGCCAAGTTTAGGACATACATCTTGCAAAACTTCTTCAAGTCCTACTCAATATACCAACAAACAAATACACATACACACTCAAACATTTTAAAAACAAAAATAGGATCATATCATGCATTCTATATTAAACATAATTTTATGTTACAAGGAAATAAAAATGTTATTCAGATGTTTGTCAACTTTCAAGAACTTTTAAATTCTGAGTTCTATGCAATGATCTTGAAATGATCACCAATCAAAGTACATTTTAGAGTTTCTTAATGTTTAATTTAATCAGAAAAGTAAAATTTTAGAAAGATGATATCCATTGAGAGTTAAAAATATATAGGCTTTGATAGATGACTAGATAAAGAAGTTGTGGTACCTTTATACAGTGGAATATTACTCACAGAAAGAAAAGATGAAATACTGCCATTTGCAACAACATGGATGAAACTTGAGATCGTAATGTTAAGTGAAATAAGTCAAACAGAAAAAATCAAGAACCATATAATTTCACTTTTATGTGGAATATAAAACTGAAAGTAACAAAGAAATAAAAACTCATAGACACAGTCAATAATTTAGTAGTTAACTGAGGGCAAGGGAGGGGTGGGCATAGGGGAGGAGACAGGCATAAATATAAATTATATTTGTGTATTGTGCAAGTACGTCGTTGATTTGGGGAAGAATTCCAGGAGACAGGAGTTGGGAGAACTGCCAAGAGTAAAATAGGAAAGGAGGCAAAAACCAATGCAATGGTGAATGGTTGAGCTGATTCCCACCCTGGGCAACTGGGGCTCAACATAGACTATGCCTCAGAAATGTCCACCTGAGACACAGACTATCTACTGGCTCCCCTCAGTCATCGAGGGAAGTGTTAATTCTCTCACATTTCCAAAATTAAGCATGCCAGCATAGTCGAGAGGACTCCACAAGCAGTCTACGGAGCATGCTCTGGAGAGGCCTCAGGGCAACAAAAAAGATACTCGGTACAGCCAAGAGGAGGAGCATTCAGGCTGCCTGTGCACACAGCTGGTGGTACACAGTAATACATGCACATAATTAAAAATCAAAATGGAAATGAGTCTATGGATTGAAAAGCAAGTGTTTCTGACCTCTGACCCAGTCCCTCGCCCCAGAGGCAATTCTTGTGTTTACTTTTCTGTATATCTTTTCAGAGGTATCCCTATTTATATGCAAACATATACTTAGTATTTCCCTTTTCTTTAAGGCGTTGGTAAGATACTACACACTGGCTACTGGACTATGCTTTTAAAAATTTCTATCTATACATCTTGATGATAATTATTTATGTGTATGTTTAGAACACCCTCTTCTTTGAACCGACCATAATATTTTATTTATGGCTATACCTTAATTTAATTAACCCCTCACAGATGATACTGATATTTCCAGTACTTTTCTAAAAGTCAAGTTGATTGAGGTATACTTTCAATAAAATTCTCCCTTTTATGTATACAACTCTATGAATTTTGGTAGACCTGTATTGTCATGAAACTATAACCAAGATGAGAACAGTTTCATCACACCAAAAACTCCTTGATCCACTTTTGTAGACAGTTCTGTGCATTTATCTTCAGCCCCTGAAAACCACTGATCTGCTTTCTGTCCCTGAATTTTGCCTTTTCCAAAATGTCATATAAATGTAATTATACAGGATGTATTTTGAATTTGGCTTCTTTCACTCAGTATAACACAATTGAGATTTATCCATGGAGTTGTGTGTATCAGTGATTGATTCCTTTTATTATCGAGTTATATTCCGTTGTATGGGTATACCATAGTTAATCTATCTATTAACCAATCATAACATTGTGTTGTTTGCATTTTGGGGCAATTATGGATAAGTCTGCTATTATTGCATGCTGGCCTTTTAAAATTTTTAATTTTTTAAATTAAATAAAATATTAAATTAAATTAAATTGTTTTTTGACAGAGAGAGAGAGACAGAGAGAGAAGGGGGAGGGCCCAGAGCAGTCTCCATAATTGTACATCATTAGTTTTTCAACATAGTTTCATTCCACACAAATGGGCATGGAGCCCCATAGAGTGGGAACTGGGCTGGGGTCTCCCGCATGGGAGGCATGCCCATGTGGACCGAGGGCTGAACCAGGGGCCTCCTACATGGAAGCTTGCCTCAGCAGGAACTGAACTGGGCCTCCCCCCACACACACATGGGAAGCACACCACAAGTTCAGCATATGGGTCTGCATGGGCCAGGGCCGGGACCAGGATTCGATCCTTGGTCCCTGGGACTGCAAAGCAAGCGCTCAACCTGCTGAGCCATCCCAGCATTCCCATCCTGGCTTTTATGTGGACATAGTTTTATTTCTCTTGGGTAAACACCTAGGAGCAAGATTACTGGGTTGTATCATAAATTTATGTACGTCATAATAAGTAATAGCCAACCTGTTTTTCAAAGTGACTATACTACTTTGTTTTCCCACCAGCAATCTATGCATGCTTAACCAGTATTTGATATTGTGAACTGTTTCATCTTAGACATTTTGATAAATTTGCATAGTTTTTGCCTACTATAAATAGTGCTGCAATGACTATTTTTATACATATATTCTCTGTATTTAGTGGGAGCATATCTGTAAGATACATTCTTAGAACTAGAATTGGGGGGCTAAAGGTACAAAAGACTGATCAGATAGTGTCAGACAGCCTTCTGAGACAGTGGTGCTAACTTTGTATGGCAGTTCCTGTTTCCCCTGATCCTCATCACACTGTGTCACTCAGTCTCAGTACATATTTTTAAATGAAATTTTACTTTGGATGATTGCTGTGTATCTACCTCATCTGGTTATTGGTGAGGACCTAATGCAAAGCTTTTAGAGCAGTGTCTGCTGAACAGAGGTTGACAATGGGTCTAACTAGTGCATAATCATCACTACTAATCCATCAAACATGTTATTTGCCTCTCTCTGAGTTCCTTATCAGTACATTCAGGAATGTTTTTCTAAGAGGAGCTCAAATATTCTACTTATGCTGGCCAGAAATTCAGGCACTGTGTTGTTATTTAATTAATAAGCTTTATTCTTTAGAGCAGTTTTAGGTTCACAGCAAAATTGAGCAGAAGGTACAGAAAGTTCTCATATACCCTTTGTTTTCACTCACACACACACACACAAACACACACACAAACACACACACTCCCTCCCCCATTTATCAACATCCTGACCAGAGTGTACCCTTGTTATAATTAATGAACCTATACTGACACATCATTAATCACCAAGTTCATAGTTTACATTAGGGTTTACTCTTGGAGTTGTACATTCTATGGGTTTTGATAAATGTATAATGACCTGTGTCCACCATTATAGTATCATATAGAATAGTTTCACTTCCTTAAAGGTCTTTTATGCTCTGTTTATTCCTCCCTCCCTCCCTTCTAACCTCTGGAAACTACTAATCTTTTTACTGTCTCAATGGTTTTGCCTTTTCCAAAATGTCATATAGTTGAAATCATACTATGGTATGCATTGGTAATATGCATTTAAGTTTCCTCCATGCTAGCTCATTTCTTTTTCTTTTTTTTCTTTTTTAGCACTCAATAGTATTTCATTGTCTGGATATACCAGTTTATTTATCTACTTACCTGTTAAAGAACATCTTGGTTGCTTCCAAGTTTTGGCAATTATGAATAAAGCTGCTATAAGCATCCATGTGCAGGTTTTTGTGTAGACATAAATTTTCAATTCATTTGGGTAAATACTAAGGAACACAATTGCTGAATCTTATGGTAAAAGTATGTTTAGTTTTGTAAGAAACTGCCAAACTGTCTTGCAAAGTGGCTGTACCATTTTTTTCATTCTCACTAGCTTTGTTTCTGTTGCTAAAATTTGGTATTGTCAGTGTTTTGGATTTCAGCCATACTAATAGGTATGTAGTTGTGAGAGAATAGAAAAAAAAAGTGTATATATATATATATATATATATATATATATATATATATATATATACAATAATATATATACTATATATATATATATATATATATATATATATATATATACACAATAATATATACTATATATATATATATATATTGGTCTCAGTGCCCAGTGTGTGGCATAGAGCTCTGAAAACCCTTGTAATTTCCTAAGTGATTAGAGCATAAGGTGCATCTTTTGTTCTGATATTTGGTTTTGACTCCAGTTCCTGAAACAGAGCTCCTAAATCCCTTGGAATTTCCTGGGTGATAGGAATGTCTTTTGTTCTAATTAGGTGAGTCATCGTGGGCTGCTGAATGGGGGAGCTGGATACCAGAAAAACCAAGCCATGATGAGAAGCTTGGAAATTTTTTGGTCTAGCCCCCATTGTCCAGAGAGGGGAGAAGGGCTGGCAATGGAGTTAATGATCAATCATGCCTACCTATGTGATGAAGCTTCCACAAAAACCCCCAAATTATGTAGTTCAAAGAGCTTCCGGGTTGGCGAACACAAGCTCCACTACCCTTCCCATTTACCTTGCCCTAATGAATCTCTTCCATCTGGAAGTTCATTTGTATTTTTTATCGTATTCTTTTATAATAAACTAATAACCACTACCGTAAGTAAACTGTTTTCCTGAGTCCTGTGAGTCCCTTTAGCAAATTCACTGAACCTGAAGGCGGGGTAGAAGAAACCTTCAATTTATAGCAGATTGGTCAGAAGCCTCGGTGACAACCTGGACTTGTGATTGATCCTAAACTGCATGGGGTCATCTTGTGGAATCTGATGCCATACACTACCTGATCTCGAGGTAGTGTCAGAATTGAGTTGAGCTCAGCTGGTGTCACAGATTATTGCAACACCAACACACATACCTCTGGTGTCAGACGTCAGAAGTCTTGTAACTGTGGAAGCAGTGTGAGAGTAAAAGACACATAGGTGGAGAACTGAGTTTTCCTACACAGTAGTCGTATCTCCTTGTGGTTTTTTAAAGATTTATTTATTTATTTATTTATTTATTTTTGAGAGAGAGAGAGAGAGAGAGATACAGAAACAGAGAGAGAACTGAACTGAGGGAGCTCCCAGTTCAGCATATGGTTCCGCACGGGCCGGGGCCGGGATTCGATCCTCGGTCCCCGGCGTGCAAAGTAAGCGCTTAACCCGTGAGCCATCCCGGCTTCCCCTCCTTGTGGTTTTAATTCACATTTCTCTGATGACATGATATGGAGCATCTTTTCATAGGCTTACTTCTAGATCTCTAGATCTAGATCTTCTTGAATGAGGTATCTGTTAAGGTCTTTGGCCCATTTTAAAATCAGGCTATTTGTTTTCTTATTTAGTTTTAGGAGTTCTTTGTATATTTTGGATAACAGTCCTTTGGCAGATGAGTTTTTTTTTTTAAAGATTTATTTTTATTGTTTTTGACAGAGAGAGAGAGAGAGAGAGAGAGAGAGAGGGAGAGAGAGAGAGAGAGAAATACAGAGACAGAGAGAAGTGGGAGGGCCCAGAACAGTCTCCACAGTTGCACATCATCGGCTCCTCCACATAGCTTCACTCCACAGGTGGGCCTGGGGCTGCACAGGGCAGGAACCGGGCCAGGGTCCCACCCTGGCAAGAACTGAACTGGGAGCACTCCCCAGTTCAGCATGTGGGTCCACACGGGCAGAGGCCAGGACTCGATCCTCGGTCCCCGGGGCTGCAAAGTGAGCACTCAACCCACTGAGCCATCCCGGCTTCCCCCAGATGAGTTTTAACAAATACTTTCTCTTAGCTTGAGATTTGTCCTCTCAATAGCTTGACTTATATTTTGAACCTGTTCTATTTTCACTAGTGCATCTTCTGCTTGATTATTTTGCACACCAGTCTCCCTTCTGAGAGGGTTGCTTGCTTGTGGCGCAGACTCTGGGCACTGGCTTGCACCCTGGGGCTTAAATTATACTCTTTAATAATACTTATATACATTCTTAGGGCTTTGAAAGGCAAGAGGAAGATAATGGAAATGATTGGTTTCATATTATAAAATAAACTATGCGCAGTGTATATATAGTTTAGGAATAACTATACACTGTGTATAGTTATAATAACTTACACATATAATTAAATGACTCCTAAATTTTTCTGTTTTCTACACAGTACTTATATCCAGTTCAAACGTTATATCTTTGAGCATTTATTTCCTATCTCTTTCAATAAATGCATAAGTGCTAAGGTTACAGGGGCTGTTTTGTTCACCTCTGTAAGCCTAAACCAGCATCTAGCACACAGTAGGTGGTGTGTTCATAGTTGATGCATAAATTTATGAATAAGTGACTCTGGGATCTTCAGTCCTTCAGGTATTGTTGAGACTTTACCACAGCTGTGGCTAAGAGAAATGTGTCTGCCTTGGTTCTGGGCCATTCTCTTGTCTGCTTGTCTTCAGATCTGCCCGTACCAAGTGATGACTGCATCACTTTCTGTCAGAGCAGAAGCTCTCATTGCAAGGAATTCTTTGTCTCCCTGTCTCAAATCACTCAGAGTGCAAATTCAAAGTACAGAGTATCCAAGAACTGCATTTCTATGGCTCTAGTTACAATATATGTGACTCTGATTCTGTGAAATCCTTGCTAGGGCTGCCAGGAAATTCCCCTGAATGCTGGCCATCAATAGCCTCCTGCCTATTCTGTGACAGCTGCAGGAGTTTTAGGAGGAAGATAATAAGTTTCCGGGATGCTGGGAACGCTCAGCGGGTTGAGTGCTTGCCTTGCCGCAGAGGGCTCCAGGGGTCTGGAGGTCTGGTCCAGGCCCAGCCCTTGCAGGTCCGCATGCTGAACTGCAGTGCATCTGGTGGCTTCCCGGATGGTGATGAGGGTTCCAGCCTCCCCTGTGAAAGGTCCCAGGTTCGGTTCCTCCCTGTGCAGCCCCATGTCCACCTGTGTGGCAAGGAGCTGTGTCACAACTGGTGATGTGTGGCTGTGGAGACCGTCTCTCTCTCTCTCTCTCTCAACCTGTCTTACCTCCTCTCAAAACAATAAAGTAAGTCTTAAAGAAAAAAACCTTTCAATTTCAGGCTACCTGAAGGATTCCCAGCCTACGCCCTCCACTTGAGAAACATCCTTTCCATCGTCACCTGGGCTATCTTAACTAACTGAGTAAAAAATACAACACATACCTTACTGGAGTTGCTATTTATCTATGCCAGGCATACATATGGTATATTAGGCATAGTAGAAGATATTCATGCTAATGGATAAGTCTCATCATTATTAGTTAGGATTAATAATTAGAAAATGTGTATCTAAAAAATTACATTATGCCAAAGAAGAAAAATATGTGAAGAAATGTAAAGAAAACTACCAGGAGATACCACTTCACATCCATTAAGATGGCTGTTATAAAATTTTTTTAAAAGAAGAAAATAAAATGTTTAAAAAAAAAGATAAGTGATAGTGAGGATGTGGAGAAATTGGAACTTCTACACATTTCTGGTGGGAATATAAAGTTGTATGATACCTGTGGAAAACAATTTGGCAGTTCATAAAAAAAAAAAATTAAACATAGAATTACCATATAATTCAGAAATTCCACTTCTGAATATATACCTTAAAAAATTTAAAGCAGGGACTCTTGTAGATATTTTCACACCTATGTTCATAGCAGTATTATTCATAATAGCCCAAAGGTAGAATCAACCCAAGGATGAATGTATCAATAGACAAAATATGGGCATATACATACAGTGGAATATAAATATTTTTTATTGTTAAATATAATGGGGTGGCATTGATTGGTAACAATCAGATAGTTTCCAGATGTACAAGTCCCCATCACATCATTCTTGCATTGCACCATGTGCCCACTACCCAGAATCAGCTTCCCTTCCATCACCATACATCTGCCCACTCCCACCTCCCCCTACTACTCTCCCCCTCCCCTCTTCCCCCCTCTCCAGGAAACCAACAAACCATTGAGTGTGTCCATAATGCTGGTGCCCTCTCCCACCTCCCCTCCCTCTCTCCTTCCCCCCTCCTCCCCTTCTCTCAGGCAAACACCAAGTTATTGAGTGTGTCCATAGGTCTCATGCAGTGGAATATTATTCAGCTTTAAAAAGGAAGGAAAGTCTGCCACATGCTACAACATGGATGAGATTATGCTGTGTAATAAGCCAGTCACAAAAGGACAAATACTGTATGATTCCAGTTATCGGAGGTACCTAGAATAATCAATTTCAAAGTAAGAGAGTGGTTTCCAGGAGCTGGGGAAAGGGAAGAATGAGGAGTTCTTGTGTAATGGGTACAGTTGCAGTTGGGGATGATGAAGACATTTTAGAGACTGATGGTGGTAATGGCTGCACAACAATGTCAATGTACTTAATGACACCTGTACACTTAAAAATGGTTAAAATGGTCAATTTTATGTAATGCATAGTTTACCACACACACACAAAAAGGCCCAAAACATGACATTCTATGCAGCTGGATTTTACTATCTCCATATTTAAAAATGTAAATGAAAAAGAAGTAACAAAAGCAGTGAACACTTATAATATGCTTACTATAACATGTGTCAGGTACTTTTCTAAGTGCTTTGTTTATACGTATTCATTTAATTCTGCCAAAAACCAATAATGAAATAGTTTCTATTATCATCTCCAATTTACAGCTAAGGAAAGAGAGCCCGAAACAAATAACTTGTGAAGGGTCACACAGCTAGCAAGTGGTGAAGGCAAATCAAACCCAGGCCCACCAGATGGGGCACACTGTGGCACATGACTGCCTAATCCCAGGACAAACACTAACATAAGTGCCCGGTTAATATACAAGGCCCCGAGGAGAAAGCCAACCCCTGCACCGTGATGCAAATGAAATGTGATGCTAGCTGAATGTGCCCTGCTGCTGCTGCTGCTGCAGCTCTTTCCTTCTCATTTGACAAGCTCTGATGTTCGAAAAGGCTTCAGGCCTTTGATCAGTGAGCAATAGATTATTCTAAACTGTTCCTGTGATTGGATTCACAAATTGTTAAACACTGATGTGCCCCCTGCATGGGGAGCTTCTGGGATGTGCTTAGTTTTTAAATTACAACATGAGCATTTCATTTTGGATTGGATGGTTCACAGTAAATGGACCAAACAGAAACCAGCTGATTTTTAGAGAGGTAGAAGGCTTAACAATCACAACGGAGGTTCATTTAGTCCTCATACTCTATCACACTCTCTGGCAGAAAGCACACAGAATTAGCACTGACAGGCCGTGCCAGCCCTTCCATCTCTGGAGGGCATGAACTCGGAAAGGAAACCAGCATAGATGCTGCAGTAAGTAAGCCCTGGAAACCAGACACGAGGATTGTGGTCCTTGCTTCGCTTTGCTATGATGTGAGGGTCTCTTCACTAAACATAGCAGAATGGGGTCCAAGCATCATATTCAGAATTGCCTTACTTAGTAGAAGTCATCATCTGTGAAACTTCAATTTTTTGTTGGGATGTTAGTAAGAGCCAGCACTAATTGAGAGCTCACTAAGTGCCAGGCAGTCTACTCAGCACTTTAAATATCTTAGCTCAATTCTACTTCACAGCAACGCTCTGAGAGCAACATAGTCTTACGTGCATTTTAGAGGTAAAGAGGTCCAAGAAGGTTAAGAAACTACCCATGTCCACACATTTCCAAAGAGAAAGAGCCAGGAGTCAAAGCAGGTCTTTTTTTAAATCTATGACTCTTTTGGTTATGGGTTGTTTGTTTGTTTGTTTTTTAAGATTTATTTTATTGTTTTGAGAGAAGGTGAGAGAGAGAAGGGGGAGGCCCAGAGCAGTCTCCATAGTTATACATCATTAATTATGACATAGTTTCATTCCATACAGGTGAATGTGGGGCTGCACAGGGTGGGGACCAATCTGGGGGCCTCCCACATGGGAGGCATAACTTTGATCACCATGCTAAGTCCAGTGACCATCTGACATAGCACTACACTATCAGAATATTATTGATTACATACACTATACTGTACATTACATCTCCATGACTTATTTATTTTATACCTGAAAATTAGAAAACCATATTCCCCTTCATCTTTTCCCTCCCTTTTAAAAATTTTTAATTACAGTTGACATTTGATATTATTTTATATTAATTTCAGGTATACAGAATAGTAGTTAGACATTTACCAGTATATGATTTAAGAAGCGCTCCCCCTGACTAGTTCAGTATCTACCTGGCACGATACATAGTTATTACCATATTATTGACTATATTCCCTATGCTTTGTTTTATATCCCCATGACTACTTTGTAACTACCAATTTGTACTTCTTAATCCCATCACCTTTTTTTACCCTGCCCTACAATCCCCTTCTCAGCTGAGAACCATCAAAATATTCTCTGTATCAATGAGGTTGTTTCTGTTTTGTTTGTTTATTTTGTTCATTAGATTCCACATATAAGTGAAATCACATTGCATCTGTCTTTCTCTGACACACTCCACTCAGCACAATACCCTCCAGGTCCATCAATGTTGCCACAGACAGAAAGAACCCACTCCCTTCCATGGCTGAACAATATTCTACTGTATCCATTCATCCAGCAACAGACACCCAGGCTGCCTCCACATCTTGGCCATTATAAACAATGCTGCAGGGAACATATGGATGCACATGTCCCCTCGAAGTAGAATTTTTGGTTTCTTCAGATACTCAGAAGTAGGATTTACTGGGTCCTTCTTTTTCTTTTGTTATAGTCTTTATTTAAAAGTCTATTTTGGGGAAGCTGGGATGGCTCAGTGGGTTAAGCACTCACTTTGCAGCCCCGGAAACTGAGGATCAAATCCTGGGCCCAGCCCATGTGGCCCCATATGCTGAACTTGGGTGTGCCCCTAGTTCAGTTCTTGCTGGGGCCTATGAGGGAGGCTCCCGGCCCAGTTCCTGCCCTGTGCAGCCCTGTGCCCACCTGTGGAGTGAAACTATATGGAAAACTAATGTTGTCAACTATGGAGACTGCTCTGGGCCCTCCCCACTCTGTCTGTCTCTCTCTGTCTCTCTCTCTCTTTGTCAAAAAACAATAAAAACAAATTAAAAAAAAGTCTATTTTGTCTGGTATGAGTATTGTTACCCCAGGTTTTTTTGTTTGTTTGTTTTTGTTTTTTTTCCACTTTCATGAAATATATTTTTTCTATTCTTTTACTTTCATTTTGTGTATGGCTCCTCTAGGGGGGCCTCCACAGCTGAGCTATCCCTCCAGATTTTTAATGGTCACATGTGGGTGTGAGATCAGACCGTTCTGCATTTCTGCCCTCCTACCAGTCTCAAAGTGGCTTCTTCCGTATGTCCTTAGTTGTAGGGCTTTAGTTAGACTTCAGGCGATTCTCAGTGATGCTTGTTCTGTAGTTGAGTTGTAATTTTGATATGATTGTGAAAGGAGGTAAGCACAGAATTTACCTGCTCTACCATCTTGACCAGACCCCCTACAAGTACTAATTACTTATTGTAGAGATATCTCTAGAGGTAATGAAACTATTGATGAAAATCATGAGGGCAAATTTTCTAAAGGTACCCTTTTGTGCCTTTAAAAGATTTCTATTTCTTGTGCTCTTTCTTTCTGTAAATCATATTTCACATTGTTATGACTGTCATTTTATTACTTCATTTTATTACTAGTCAATAACCATGAGTAATTAAAACTATCTTTTCAACTGATCAGTTTTAAATAATGCCTTGTGAATGACTACTCTTTGTTAAATTGTAAGTCATTTGAATTTGTGATCAGCTTCTAGTAACAAAAACCTTATTAGGGGAGTCAAACAAATAGGGATTAATTTTTCTCACTACAAGAATTCCAGAGACTTGTGGCTACTTAGTAAGTTGAATAGCTTAAGTTGTCAGGACCATTGTCTGGACCAAAGGACCTCATACTTTGGGGCCCAGAATCTCTTTACATTCTGAAAAATTATTGAGGATCTCCAAAGAGCTTTTGTTTATGTGGATTATATCTATTGATATTTACCATGTTAGACAACTTATAAATTAATAAGTATTTATTAATTCATTTGAAAATAATAAGTCTGTTACATATTAACATATTTTTTTGTGAAAAAATAACTATATTTTCAAAACTAAAAGAAAATCAGTGAGAAGATTGACATTGTTTTGCAAATCTCCTTAATGGCTGGCTCAATAAAGAACAACTAGATTCTCATACCGGTATGTCTTTCTGCACCTCAATTTGTTGGGCCAAGTCATTTGGTTGAAATATATAAAAGAACTCTGGCCTCACATAGACATGTAGTTGGAAAAGACATGACCTTGAGAACCCCAATTACTACTCCTTCCAGAGAAGAGGCATTTTTATTTTCAATTTCTACTGGTGAATCTACATTCCTAGATCTTCAGATTTCAGATATTGTCCCTGCCTTTTCATTGAAATTCTCAGTACTACTTCATGCTTCAATAAGATCCTAAGTAAGCAAGAAAACCAAATGAACCACCATGCTTTTGGTTTCTGTGTTTAGTAAACCCTTTCCTTAAGTAATAACCATGTGAAATAAATTATTTTAATACTATTTACTGATTGGCTTGCATAAATCATTACCAACCTAAAGAAGTGAGGTAAAAGTTACTGTAAGAAAGCTTTGATAGTAAAAGAAAACAAAAATTATGTCATCAGAATTTGTATTTTTCTGCGGAAATATGATACCATCTATGACAAAGTATTAAATCTTTTTTTTTTTTTTAAGCTAGCAGCTCTGAGAGCCCAGAAGATCACTCATTTATTTACTGAACATTTATTATGTGCCTTTCTATGCCAGGCCCTGTGCTGGTGTTATAAAGGTCAAGTAAACATGGTATAATGCCATTTTTGTAACATTTAAAAATCTACAAAGCAATGCTTTGAGTTGTTTATTGACTCATAAATATTTAGAGAAAGCATAAAACATACATGATCTTGGTAATAGCAAATTCAGGAGTGTGTTGGAGCTGTGGGGCAGGCCAGTCGTATCTGTATCTTATATATCTTCATTTCTTTCAATAAAATGGCAAAGATGACATGGTTAAGATTTTGATAAAACTGGTACTTAGAACACCATTGTTTGTCCTATATATTATTCTTTACTCAGCTATGTATTAGACATAACATTTTTTTTTTTAAGTTAAGCTTGGATCCAAAAGTATACACTTCCTCCAACAAAAAGAAAGAAAAGAAAGAGAAACCAGCACTGTGGCAGCAGTGTAGCTCAGACTTAGGTAGAGCAGGGAGACCACTGCAACTGTCCAGGCAAGAGGTGTTGGGGACTCACACTGATTCAGTGGCAGCAGAAATAAGGAGCCATGAGAGATGGAAAGTAGGTAACTGCTGGGTTGTGGGAAGTGACAGACAGAGTAAAGTCCACATGACTCGCAGCATCTGGCTTGTGTTACTGAGTAGGTGATGAGGCCAATTGACAAGAAAGGAAATGTAGGAGAAGCAACAGGTTTGGTTGGGGTGTGGTATGAGGTGATCAGTCTCAGACATGTTCAATCAGAAGCTTTTTCCAGGAAGAAATGTCCTTTATGTCATTTGATATTCAGGCCAGGAGTTCAAGATTTGGGGTAAAAATACAAATTTGGTTATCACCAGCATTTGGGAGAAACCATGAGAATAATGAGATTATAACTCCTATGGTAGGACTAAATTTCGATGTATAATGTGGATAACAAAAGAAATTTTAAATGGATGATGAGCTCAGGTATGAGAAGTATATGTAAATAAAATACAAATCCTGACTTTTATTCATTGTATTTCCAAACAATTTTTTATTGTTAAATTTATTAGGGTGACATTGATAAGTAAAAATTACATAGGTTCCAGGTGTACAACTCTATAGTACTTCATCTATGTGTTACAGTACGTGTTCACCACCCAGAGTCAGTTTTCTTTCCATCACCATATATTTAGCTCCCCCTCCCTCCTTACTCCCACCTTACCCTCAGGTAACCACTATGTATTTCAAATTTTTTTAAAGCAATAGGAATCTGCCTCTGACAGATTACGTGTCTAAGATATGGACTATGTGTTGTCTTAACTTCTCATCACCATGAGGAGGCTCTTAGTAATGATCCCTCAAAAACCTATGACCTCTCTAACAGTGTGGTTTGGAACTGGTAAAAAGGCATTGCCAAATCACTCATGGAGATCAACCTGGTGTTGGTAACACAGGTAATGCTCAGAATCACCTGTGGAACTTACAAAAGCAATGCAGGTTTCAGACTGACGGAGCAAGAACCCTAGGTCTGGGGCCTGGGAATCATAATTTCAAAAAGCTCCACAGGTCTGGGTGGCCATCAGCCAGGTTTCGGAGCCACAGGAATAAGCTCCTGGACAGAAGCTGTTATCTGATGTAGAGGAGTCTGTTGTTTCCACTTGACTACTGATCCTCCACTGAGAACTTGAGCAAGTTATGTACTTAACCTCTTTGTATTTCAGTTTCCTCATCCATAAAATGGGGTCATAAATAGTACCTACGTACTCTTGGGGTAGTGGTGGTACTAAATTAGTTCATTTATTCTAAGTACTTATAATAGTGTCTGGCATACCACTATAATCATGCAATAAAAGATAGTTACTATAATTATTTTTATTAACATATATCACAAGGATACTGGAACACCATTTCTGCTACTCTTCTTGTTAACTAAAACCTTCTAATGATTTGTTAAAAGGAATAAAATTTGACATTTGAATCCTTTGTGCTAAGATCTTACCGTCTGTCTTCCAAGCCTCCTGAAGTAGTTTTTTATGTTTTTGGCATAGGAAATGTATCCTGAAGCTTTTGGAAGCATGAAGGCATACTTTATGCATGAACTAGTCTATGAGAGTTTTGGCATTTGATAGAAGATGAATTCATATTTAAATGGCTCTTATTACTATCCAGGTGCCTCTGCAAACCCTGATGATTTCAGAGTTTCTGTCAGTTTCAGGAACTATTTCCAGGGTTAAGAAACTTGTTCCTAAACAAATTTAGTTTGTTAAACTTCATGTTCATGCATGCCCTGAAGACCTAATTATATGAACTTCCTGAGGTAGAGGTATCATCATATTATACCTACATTTTCAAAGGGAGCAGTCCCTGAATTTCATAGTGCATATAGATTCATAAAGATGAAAAAGAACATGTGCAGTTAAAACATAGTCTCTACCAATCTTCCCAATCATCTCATACGAACCATGAACCTTGGGTATATTTTATGAATATTGTTTTGACTCATTTTGATAGAATTCCTCTACTTTGAAGATTTCTCAGTAATTTTAATTTCATGAAGAGTTAATAAATCTAAGATTTTGCCCATTAAATGGTTGATTAGCTCTAATCTAAATCACAACTAAAGCATATTTAGAGAGCTAAGTAAAAATGTAGCCAAGTGAGAGGGCATGAAATGATGTAACATTAAAATCTCAACACATGAAAAAATGTTCAACATCACTGTCATTAGGAAAATACAAATTAAAACCACAAGGAAATACCACTAAACACCTACTAGAATGGCTAAAATCAGAAAAACTGACAATACCAGTGTTGACAAGGATGTGGAGGAATTGGAACTTTCATACACTGTTGGTGGGAATGCAAAATGGTACAACCACTATGGAACTGTGTGACAGCTTCTTATAAAGTTGAACATATAATGCTACTATCTGACACAGCAATTGTCACCCTTAGGTATTTATCTAAGAGATATGGAAACTTATGTTCCCACAAAAGCCTTTATGAAAATATTTATAGTGGCAGTATTTGTAATTGCCCTAAACTGGAAATGACCTAGATATCCTTCAGTGGGTGAATGGGTAAGTAATCTGTGGCAAAACCATATTTGGAAGGCTGAATAATGGCACTGTGGAGGACATCCATGTCCTAAAACTTAGAACCTATGAATGTTATCATATATGACAAAAAAAGGTGGGGGAGGAGTGTGCAGAAACGATCAAGGATCTTGAGAGGGGTAGATTCATGTGCATCCATATAAGAGGAGGGCAAAATAAGATTTGACTCAGACAGACATAAAAGGAGGTACTGTGCTCACAAAGTCAGAGATTGGAGTGCTGTGGCCTAAACCAAGAATTGCCAGCAGCTACCTGAACAGGCAAGGAAAAGATTGTCCCCTAAAGCCTTCAGAGGCCCTGCCAACACCTTGATTTGGGCCCAGTGATACTGATTTTGGACTTCTGGCCTCTAGAACTGTGAAAAAGTACATTTCTGTTGCTTTAAGCAACAAGCCTGCAGTAATTTATTATAGCAGCCATAGGAAACTAATACCATATGCAATGGAATACTACCAGGTGATAAAGAGGAACAAACTACTGAAATACACAACATGAATAAATCTTGAATACACTGTTTAATGAAAGAAATTGGACTCAAATGCCTATACGCTGTATGATTTCATTTATAGAACAATCTTAAAATGGCAAAATCATACAGACAGAGAATAGATCAATGTTTGTCAGGGTTAGTGAGGGATTAATTACAAAGGGGCAGCCTAAAGAAGTTTTTTGGGGATGATGAAACTGTTCTGAATCTTGATTGTGATGGTGAATATACACTCTACTTATTTGTCAAAACTCAGAACTGAACAGCAAAGAGGATAAATTTAATTGTGCCATAAATTTTGAAATGAAAATTTAAAAAGATTTTAAGATTTAACAGCCAGGAAAAATGTTAAAGTGTTAAGTTTTCAAGATCATATAATGCAAACCCCTGCCCTAAGAGGGGTTGATTTTCAGGTCAGACCTCAGTTAGAAAATTTCTCTTCCCACCAAAGAGAAGTTCAAACCTCTTGTGGCTGGCAATATAGAACACAGAAGAGCAGAAGTGAGAGTATATTATTCTTCAAGTGACTGGAGAGACAACACACAGAACTCAGACTATAGAAAAGGGAAAAATTGTTTCTAGGGCACTTAGTACTAGAGTTCTGCATGTGTACAGTGTATTTGAGGGAACAAGCTTCGAGAACAGTCCATAAGGTGAGTTCTAAACAACCACGTAAAACAAAGCCCGAGTTTCTGCAAAAGACCAAGGAAACAAGAAAGGGACATCCTATGGTAGACCGGAGTGGGACACAGCAGAAGGGCACAATAGAATTTGGATAGCACAAAATGAAAAGGCGGATCAGAGCGGAGACTATTTTCAGTTGTATCAACCTTGTTTAGGGTTTTTCGCTTTGAAGTTAATTGGGTATTTGTAGCAGAACTCCTCCTTGCCACATTGAGAACGTGTCGTGTACAGTTATGCTTGAGGACAGCGTGCTCATTCTATGTGCTAGTCCCATCATTGCCCATAGTTCTTTTGCTGCTTTCACAAAATTCAAAGTTGAAGTGTCCTTTTAGGTATTGTTGTCATACAGGGTTGCTAATGAGAAAC
Organism: Craseonycteris thonglongyai; assembly: GCA_004027555.1. Lineage (NCBI taxonomy): Eukaryota > Metazoa > Chordata > Mammalia > Chiroptera > Craseonycteridae > Craseonycteris > Craseonycteris thonglongyai. The sequence goes on along the minus strand of PVKE010019871.1, from coordinate 9,226 downwards.
AAGAAAATGTTGGAAGATGTTAACCAAAAATGATAATTTGAGTTTTGAAATACTATAATTATCCCCTCTCTAACTTGGGAGGTCCAAAAAATTAAGCTGTATAAAATGCAGTGTCTTATTGTATGGTCGGTTAATGAAGTGATTGAGGACAAGCAGTGCAGAACCAGGAAGCTGAGTGTTCTAGAAGTACAACTGGGCTGTTTCAATTTGTCCTGGTCCCTCCTGAGGTTTAATATCATCTGGTGATGGTTTATTGACATTGCTGGAGACAATTCTGGGTCCTGTGACTGGCTGAGTCTTCTGGAACCACAACAAAGATTCCAGGAATCTCTGGGCTAGTTGGCACTTGTCTTGATGGCCTAATCCAGAGAGATTGGGCCAAGAATATACGGTGTGCTCGGGAACTCACTTTCAACCTCTGCAGTTCTTAAGGCTAGAATGGTCTGCTGTATCCCTGCCTGACCTAGCCCTTGCTTCCACTTTCTCTGCAGAAGATAAGAGTTTTAACTGCCCCCCATTTGAGAAACAGGATTGAAAGGAAATGGAAACCAATTGGCAACTGCATTATATTTTAATTAATCTTGTTGCAGGGTGTGTTACCAGTGTTTGCTTTTCTTTTCTGTAAATGGGCTTAATTCATTTATATTTTTGACAGCAATTAGAAAGCTGGCTGGTTTATCTGTTAAGTCAATCCTAGTTTAAGAAAATGTATTATTATCTTAAAATGTGGTGTTCTTACACTTGCTTACTCTCAGATTTATTTCTCATTCTTCTGCTCTGAGGGCTGTTTCCTAGGACCTTGTATCAATTAGACTCTAGCTGTGTTTGGCCAATGAGAGGGCAGAATAAAACCCTAATCCCCAGAACCTGTGAAAATGTTAAATGTTACACAACAAAAGGGAATTTGTAGATGTGGTTAAGGTTATGGACCTGAGATGGGGAGATTATTCTAGATTATCCAAGTAAATTTACTCTAATCACAAGAGCTGGTTAAAACAGAGAACCTCCTCTTTGGGAACAGGGGAGATGAGTCAGGAGGGGAGGTCTGAGAAATCTGAAGCAAAGCATGAGAATGACTTGATTAGCAACAGTTAGCCTTTTTTTTTAATTGCTAAATTTATTGAGGTTGACATTAGTTGGTAAATTATTACATAGTTTCATGTGTACAATTCTTCATTATATCATCTATGTATTGCATTCTGTGATCCAAAATACTTGTATAGTTAATAAGTTTGAGAGGCGGGTTTGCTGAAGAATAGAAATAAAATAATCCTGTTTTGTTCTGCAGAAAATTTTAAGTAACAAAAAGATTCCTGGTACTAATAAGTAATTACAACAAAGCTGTAGGATACAAAGTTAATATAGAAAAGTCAATTGCTTTCCTATAGATGAGCAAAGAACAAGTGTGATTTGATATTTAAAATACATTATCATTTACATAAGCACCCCCAGAATAAAATACTTAGATACAAATCTAACAAAATATGTACAAGATCTTTTATGAGGAAAAAAAACTATAAAACTTACTAAAAACAAAAAACAAAAGGAGTTTTGTCATGTTCACAGATAGAAAGACTCAATATTGTCAAGAGGTTAGTTCTTCCCAAATTGATCTAATAATCCAATGCAATTCCAATCAAAATCCCAGCAAGTTATTTGTGGACACAGACAAGCTGATTCTCAAGTTTATATGGAAAGGCAAAAGACACAATCGCTAGAACAATGCTGAAAGAGAAGAACAAAGTTGGAAGATTGCCAATACTCAACTTCAAGGTTTATGATAAAGCTACAGTAATCAAGATAGTACGGTATGTGTTGGTAAAAGAACCGACAGTTGTTTAGTTGAACAGATGAGAGAGCCCAAAAATACAAGGGCTGTTTGAAAAGTATCCAGCAATGTAAATGTTCTAGTTTTATCAATGATAAATGGATTTTTTTTTGGACAGCCTTTGTAGATCCATATAAATATAATTAACTGATCTTTAACAAAGGAGCAAAGACAATACAATGGAGTAAAGACAGTCTTTTCAACAAGTGGTGCTGGAACAACTAGACATCTACATGCAAAAAAATAAATCAATTAATTAATCTAAACACAGACCTTATAGCATGTACCTTCTCCTTCCTCTACCCCTGTCCTCCTACCCACCAACCTCTTCTCCTGCCTGAGAATATGTCAAAGTTCCAGAGCAAATGGGAAGTTGGGGGGAAAGAGGTGAACAACTGGTTAAGTTGACATTGTCCTGTGTGTCTTCTGTCCTTTGATCTTCCCAGGCTGTTCTTGGAGCATGGGAATCAAGAGAGGCTGCTCAGGGATCTGCCTCCCTAGGTGCACTGGTCAGTGCTTTCTCCTCTGGGGTCTTTTTGCTTCTACAGTAGCACAGTTGTGAGTACAAAGGGATTTCCAGATGACCATGCCAAGGCTTACTGTAAAGGAAATAGATCACTGTTCACAGTACCTGGAACATCATAAACACTCAGTGTACATTGATGGAAGGAATAAATAAATGATCTGAAGTGGTCAACCCAAGCATCTTAAGCACAGTGAGCAGAAAATGGCAATAGCAAGCACTTACAGAGCTCTTAAGGTGCCAGGCAGTGTTCTAAATGCTTTATGTAAATTAACTCATTGGGTTCTTTCAGGGACCCTAGGAGGTATGTAACTGAGTAGAGCTAAAGTAACTTCTCAAGTTTGTGGCTGACCTCTGCAGTCTGACTGAAAAGCCCATATGCTTAAGCACTAATCTATGCTGCAGGCCAAGCATGGAATTGAAGACACTTTCTAACTTTGTAGAGAAAGAGGCAGGCCTTTGATGTCCTTGAGTAATGCATTTAGCTTCAGCACAGATTTCACTAGTGGCATTTATCTATGACACTTCAGATCACTAACGAATTCCGAGCAACATCCTGCCTGGTTTTCAGCCAGACCACTGGCATTCCTGTCTGGCACACTTTGCAGGACTGGTCATGTGAGAAAGACAGCTAACAGTAACAATTGCTGGGTGATGAATGGCTGGAAGTGGGGCAACTCGAAGCATGACGGAGACAAGGAGTACAATCAGGAAATGCTGACCTGGAATTTGGAGTGGGGTAAGTTGGGCTGTGATGGATGGAAGCAGCAGCTGCACGTACAGCATATTGGCACACAGTCTGAGAAAGCATTGCTTAATTTGAATTGAAGTGAGCAGACTGAGAGGCAGAGAGGCAAGCAGGGAGGAACCAAAGCCACAAACCAAACACAAACCTTTCATTAATCTTTCTAACCACATTCACGCTCTTGGATAGTATCATTGTTGTTCAGCATCACTCTTCAATATGATCAAGAACCATGATAAAGGGCTGTGGACCTGGGGCCATGCATTATGTGACTTTTGAGGAAGGAAAAGGCAGAAGAGGCCTCATGCTGAGATCTAATAGGCACATCTGAGCCAATCTCCAAACAAAGGTTTTTGTTTAACTTTTGGAATGGCAATTCTGTAATGCACTGAGGTGCTTGTGTGTGGAAGCAGAGTTTTGCTGGTTCCCCACTTATTTCACACTTCAAAGTCAAGGGTTCCATCTGTAATTTTTTTTTTTCTTTTCCACTGTGGTTATAGCTCTGGTATCTCAGCTCAGGTTGGCATTCTGGGCCCTTGACCCCAGCAGGAACATGATCCTGAGTAGTGCAATGTTGGGTCCATGTTCTATAGGCTCCATGCCATGTTAGATGCTCTTGGACAACTTGGGGGAGGAAGGCACTTCATGAGTCTGTGACTTTTTATTGCAGGCTTCACAGGAGACTTAAAATGGATGTTTAAGGATTGACCCCTTATGAGACATATGGTTTGCAAATATTTTCTCCCATTTTGTGAGTTGCCTTCTCGGTCTGTTGATTGATTCTCTTGCCATGGAAAAGCTTTTAAGGTTGATGTAATCTCACTTGCCTACTTTTGCTTTTGTTGCCTGTGTTTTTGGTGTTATATTCAAGAAATTGGGGAGGCTGGAATGGCTCAGTGGGTTAAGTGCTCACTTTGCAGCCCCGGGAACTGAGGATCAAATCCTGGCCCCGGCCTGTGCAGACCCATATGCTGAACTGGGGAGTGCCCCCAGTTCGGTTCTCACCAGGGTGAGACCCCGGCCCAGTTCCTGCCCTGTGCAGCCCTGCTCCCACCTGTGTAATGAAACTATGTGGAAAAACCAATGATGTGCAACTATGGAGACTGTTCTGGGCCCTCCCCCTTCTCTCTGTCTCTGTCTATGTATCTCTCTCTCTCTCTCTCTCTCTCTCTGTCAAAAGCAATAAAAATCAATCTTAAAAAAAAAAATCATTGCCAAGACCGAAGTCAAGGAGTTTTCTCTTGATTTTTTTCTAGGAGTTTACAGTTTCTGATCTTAAGTTTAAGTCTTTAATCCATTTTGAGTTGATTTTTGTGCAAGGTAGTGGTCCAGTTTAATTTTTTGCATATAGATATTTAGTTCTCCTGGCACCATTTGTTGAAGAGAATATCTTTTCCCCATTGTGTGTTCTTGGTACTCTTGTCAAAGATCAATTGACCATATATGCTTGAGTTTGTTTCTGGACAGGATGCATAACATTTAAACTATGGACATTATGTGAGAAAAGGAAGGTGTGGTATTCCAACATGAGGAAATGTATCATAAGCTATAATATATTTAGAAATGAGTAAGTAGGTCTGTTTGGGCTGGATATAAAACTTTAATATTCATAAGTATTACCTATTAAAAATGTTGATTCTTAGCTATGCCCCCTCCCTTTCCAATTTCAGACCAGGGGGACTAATGTGGATTACAAGTAATTCATGAATAATACTTGAGAAATGCTTATAAAAATATGACAGTTTCTGTCTTTGTCTTTTCCAGACTATGCTGATTTAATTACTTTAAAAACTTTGTCGGGGAAGACGGGATGGCTCAGTGGGTTAAGTACTCACTTTGCAGCCCCGGGGACCGAGGATTGAATCCTGGGCTTGGCCTGTGTGGACCCATATGCTGAACTGGGGAGTGCCCCCAGTTTGGTTCTCACCAGGGTAAGACCCCGGCCCAGTTCCTGCCCTGTGCAGCCCCGCCCACCTGTGGAATGAAACTATGTGGAAAAACCGATGATGTGCAACTATGGAGACTGTTCTGGGTCCTCCCCCTTCTCTCTGTCTCTGTCTCTGAATCTCTCTCTCTCTCTGTCAAAAGCAATAAAAAATAAATCTTAAAAAAAACCACAACTTTGTAGACTTCCTGAGTGTCAATTTATAATCCATTCAATTTCATAAAAGCCAGGCCCACAACTATCTTTGAAATAAGCTTTTATTTTTCTTGAGCTCCCTGTGAAGCTGCTGTGGAACAATGGCCGTAGATTCCTAGATGTCTCCCTATTTAAACAAATAGTGTCTTCAAGATACAGTCTTAAAATTCTTAGAAGGCCTCTGTGTGAGAGGACCTATGAGACGCCACCCTGACTTCTTAATAAAGGATCTTATAGCTCTATCTTCGATTTGATTTCTGCTCTGAAGCCATTTGAGAATTGTTTCCCACCTACAGTAGATTCTTACAACTGATGGGAAAAGATGAATTGCAAGATTTATGAGAAGAAACGGGAAAAAATGTTTCGGCATCATTTATACCTGAAGCTTTGTATAATGTTTCAGCTGTTGATTTGAACTTTTAAAAAAACATTTCTTTCTCTTTCAGAGATATCTGTTCTCTTTTTTTTAATTCTAAATCACTTTTGACAAAAATATTTATGGAACTTCTCAGTGGACCACGAATGCTTGCATCTGAGCTTTTTACTAATCTTGGTATTATATCCTCTATTGTCAGGTTAAAGAGTTTGTTGTTGTTGATCTTGGCGTTCCAGTAATCTTGGTTGCTTTTCAATCTCCTGAATCAATGGGAATTCAGATCTCCCACAACAGTCCCAATGCACTCACTAGAAGAAAATAAAATTATAAAAGAATAAATTTTAAAGTCAAAGGAGAAAAATGTGGTTTAAAAAACCTTTCTCTGGTCTTTAGATAACAGTAGAAATCTCCTTTCTCTCCTGGCAATTTCATAGGAGTTGGATGCTCACAAACCAGGACATGAGCTTCTACACATGATGAATAATTCTTGGTTAGCATTTAAAACACAGTTCATAGTTACTGCATATATTTTACTTCTTTATTGTTGTCCTTGTAAAATCAGAAGAACTAATTATTAGGAATATAACACAAGATGATCATCTCATCCCATTATTGGGTTGAGAGTAGTACCTATGAGGTTTTCTGGGAGGCAATTGTTTTACCTCAGTTGTTTCTGAACTGAACTGAACTGATAAATCTTAATCTTAAATTCTAGTCTGTGTGTGGTGCTGCAAGGCAACAGCTCTTTGACAATTGCTGATATCATTACCCAGACACAATAGAAAATGAGACTAATGTTCAATACTTAGAAGACCAGGGTCCCTCATCAACAAGTCCTCATTGAGTAGAGATTTTTGATGAGATGTGAAAGAACACTGAGCTGTTTCTAGGGTTTGAGAGTCAGAACTCACAATCATTATGCAAGCAAAAAAAAAAAAAAAAAAATCACTGGATTAAATGTGTAAGCATAATTTTTGGTCAGCTAAGGAGATGAATGCTTGATAAACATGACAAATCATAAACTAATATAAAAACAATAAAGTTTAGCAGAGCATTGCAAATAAACACGAACTATTTGGGTTTGGACTGGATGATTTCTATAATCTCTTCCAGCTATAACATACATTTTCCATAATGCTGAAAAAACTAGAACTGAAAATTCACGAAAGGATATAATGATCAAGTACTGCATCCAAGATCTGGAGAATCTGGGATAATATGAGCCAAGGATATAAGTGAGCTGAAATGTGTGACATCCAGGGCTTTCCTTCCAACTTGCCAAAGAAGCAAAGGTGTGTAAGCCACTGAAGACGATGCTTGTGAGGGGAAGTGAGTGAAGGGGCAAGCCAAAATTATTGTCAAACCTTTCTCCCTGGGATGCAAAATAAGTTTGGATGTCATCAAGGATATATTTTGGGAGGATAGGGATGGATTCAGTCTGATGCAAACAGTACACACTCTAAAGCAAATTTACTGAATGCCTTCAGTGTCTTAGGGAAGTTATTAATAGTTAGGTGAACAACTGTCCCTGGGACTGAAGGGTTTCCTGGGATGTGAGACTATGAGTGATAAAACTGGAAATTTTTCAGGCAAGTTGATCATCTGAGTTATGAGAGAACTAAGCAGGGGTCAGATCCCCTTGGTAGTACAGATCCATCATCCCAATCAGTAGAGTATGTCCCTTGTCCCATTCAGTGGCTTCAGAACACACAAAATGGCCATGTGGAAGCCTCACCTTTCTGTTCAAGTAGAACCAGATGTGTCTTCTGATAGAAGCCTTCCTTCCTTGGAAAGTAAAAACAGCGATCAGCAGATTTTCTTTTTTTATTGTTAAATTTATTGGGGTGACATTGATTGGTAACAATTAGATAGTTTCCAGATGTATAAGTCCACATCACATGACCTATGCACTGCAGCAGATTTTTATAAGGAGATGATTAGGTATTATAATGAGACTAACCACTTTCACTTCTTGTTTTCTGCATCTGTATACTCCAAAGGTGTCTAATCTTTTGACTTCCCTGTGACACATTGGAAGAAGAATTGTTTTGGGCCATACATATAATACACTAATGCTAACAACAGCTGATGAACTAAAAAAAAAAAATGTGAATAAAAAAATCTCATAATGTTTTAAGAACGCTTATAAATTTGCGCTGGTCTGCGTTCAAAGCCATCCTGGACTACATGTGACCCATGTGCTGTGGGTTGGGTAAGATTTATACACTCTGCGGGGAAAAAGAAAGTCTGTATATATTGGTAGCTGATTTAGAGTATGTATTGTATCTCATGAAGAGTACCCTAACGTTGCAAGGCATTGTCTTTGTCTCTCACTTGTCACCAAAACTGAGTCTTTGATAGTCATTCCAACAATTCTATAATATTAACTACTTTTAGTGATTCCTTAGGGTCTTAGCTCATTGCCTCATTCTTTTTGCTGTGAAATGAGTTCCTTTGTCAGAATAGTGTTGTGTGTTTGTGACAGTGAATAGACACTCAGTAAGTTCACAGATGGTGGTGATGGCAGAAGCTGTGCATATAGAGAAGGCAACTCTATATCTAGAATGAGTGTGTCTATTCCAGTGAGGACTAATCACTGTGCCCTCCATGACTGAACGTATTTAATAAAATCAACCTGTCATCTGAGAGCTGCTGTTCTCCCTAGGGAATGGTATGTACCAGGGTTCAGTGTAGGTTTCTACTATTGGCAGGCTGGACACTTAGCAGGGATAATGGCTAGATTGGTCTTGGTAAAAAGAGTTCATGCACCTGAATTCTTGTATAACCTCCATTATGCTGCTATGGCCACTTTAAAGATTTATTTTTATTATTTTTTGACAGAGAGAGACAGGCAGACAGAGACAGACAGAAGGGGGAGAGCCCAGAGCAGTCTCCATAGTTGACAGCATTAGTTTCCCATATAGTTTCACTCCACAGGTGGGTGCGGCGCTGCGCAGGGCAGGAACTGGGCTGGGAACCTCCCACATAGGCCCCAGCAAGAACTGAACTGGGGGCACAGCCCAGTTTAGCATACGGGTCCGCATGGGCCGAGCTCGGGATTTGATCCTCGGGCTCCGGGGCTTCAAAGCGAGCGCTTTACCCGCTGAGCCATCCCAGCTTCCCCTGCTGTGTCTACTTTGTTCATAGGCTCATTGAACAAATTGCAGGTTGGTCCAGGACAGAGGCTAGTATACCCATGGTGGCTCATCGTGTCTACCTGATTATAGAGAACTGCAATCTTATGCCCTAAATCAGGGGTGGCCAACAAGTCGATCGTGATCGACCAGTCGATCGTGGTCGACCTGTCGATCAGGAGGCCAATTTTGGTCCATCGTCGATCGCTCGCAATGTCTGGGGTGGAATTCCGTGTACCATGGACTTTGAAGCGATTGTAGGAGACAAAACTTTCTAGCAGTAGTTTAATGCATTCTGGGAATTTGCCAAGGTCATAAATTCCTAGAATTCTGACAGCCTGACACTGTGATCTCCGCCCACCCAGACAATACATTTTGACTTATGTGTTACACTTGTCACCGGACGCAACGCGTGAACGCAACAGTTACGACTCGACTCATCGAAGAACACAGTCAGTTAGCTTGACTATTTGGTAGTGT
>PVKE010019870.1:0-28047 GCA_004027555.1 Craseonycteris thonglongyai | reverse complement strand
GAGGGCCCAGAACAGTCTCCATAGTTGCACATCATTCATTTTTCCACATAGTTTCATTCTACAGGTGGGAGTGGGGCTGCACAGGGCAGGAACTGGGCCAGGGTCTTCACCCCAGTGAGAACCCAACTGGGGCACTCCCCAATTCAGCATGTGGGTCCACACGGGCCAGGGCTGGGATTCGATCCTTGGTCCCCAGGGCTTCAAAGTGAGTGCTTAGCCCACTGAGCCATCCCGGCTTCTCCAGGTTTTTGTTTTTAATTGTAGTAAAATACACGTAATATAAAATGTATCATCTTAACTATTTTAAATGTACAGTTAAGGAGTGTTAAGTACATACACATTGTTGTGTGACTGTCGCCACCAATCATCTACAAAACTCCTTTTATTTTGAAAAACTGAAACTCCACACCCATAAAATAAAACTCCCCATTCCTCCTTCCCACCCAGCCCCTGGCAACCACCACTCTCTACCTTCTGTCTCTATGAGTTTGCATATAATATTTTTTCTTATGGTTATGACCTTTATTATTTTATTATTGAGATATTATTGACATATAACATTGTATTTTAGGTGTATAATATAACATAATATCTTTTTAATTAAAATATTTTTACATAGCCTCTCCCTGAGCTATATTACTGAATAAGAGAACAAAAGTTGACAAGAAAAGAGCAAGAAAAAAAATCTTCTCTAATGTCTATTTTAACAAGTAGTTACAATGCTAAAAGCATAATTATAAGAATAGTATGTATAGGACTAATAAAACTTCTAATGGTGTTTTAATCCTTTCTGATTTCACTGAATTTCTTCTGCTAGGATTTCTGAGCAAAATATATAAAGAAAAAGTCATCAATGTTTTTGTTTATTTCTATTCTACCTAATTTCAAAAATAATACTGGCAGCTGACACACATGCAAACAATACGGTAAAATAAGCAAAGAAAACACAGTGGAAGGGGGAAGAAAGCTGAGTACAACTGAAGACCAAAGATTCTATACAAGTTCCTTAACCTCCTTATGGGACCAAACATACTGAGTATTCTACTCCTGCTTCTTATAATGGCCCCACACTGGGGAATAACAACAAAGTGTAGTTCAGAGAAAGCAATTCTGCAACGGGTGAAGATTAAAATAACATCAAGGTTGTGTTAGGGCTCTCCAGAGATAGAACCAATTGGATAGATATAGAATTACAGAGATACGCTGGTCTATATGATATACAAGGGCTATTTGGAAAGTATCCAGCCATGTAACCATTCTCGTTACATTGACAATGGCTGGGTTTTTTCCGGACAGCCCTCGCATATCCTCTTGTAGTGTGGACCAGCAGACTGGGGATTATAGAGAGTCAATGGTACAGGAAAAGTTTGAAGGAAGTCTGCTGAAGAATTTCCTCTTGTTTGTGAAAGTCAGTCTTTTTGTTCAATTCAGGTCTTCAGCTGATTGATGAAGCCCACCCACAATATGGAGTGCAATCTGCTTTACCCAAAAATTCATTGATTTAAATACTAATCTCATTGAAATTGATTCATACAACAACCATCACTAAGATATAGTCATCCTATAATATGGCACATGATACATACCTAATATTAATGAAAATGTAGCTCTGGTACTTGCGTATTTGTGGTAATGTTAATTTCATATAACAATACAGTCAGGATTCTTTTTTCTATCAATTATTTTGCTATTAGAGGCCATGCTTGTGACTAAACTTGATTTCTTACAGATGTACAGTATTTCTCTTTAAAGAGCAGCACTTAATTCCTGCTGCCAAATCTGCATCTGGCCGCCCTTAGTTCTTTTCCTGTGCTGTGAACTTGTGAGTAAAGATTATTGCTATGGGGGAAAAATGCATTGAAACAAAGAAACAAGCAATCGTGTCTGCCAGACTTTTAGTATTTCTATGTCTTTAGCTGCAGATTAATGTGTGGTATTTAGATAAGTTCTGACATGAGAACTGGAAGAATTTCTATTACTGCTTCAGTACTATTTTATAATGTACATTACTTGTTGTGAATACAAACACTTTTAAAGAACATGACCAACCAATAGAAATAAATGTTTTCCTATTAAAGAATTTCCAAACTCCTAGAGAAAAATACATTTTTGTTCCAGCATGCCCACAGGCAGGAGTGTGTGCGTGTGTGTGTGTGTACACAGTATTTATTGGAAAAAAATATTATAACGAGATTACATGTCAAAGCAAAAACGAGAATACAAATATAACAGCAGGTGTAAACATTATTTTTTCTCTTAACCCTTTCCTCTGACATGTCTATAGGAACAAACCTGGTGTACCTTACCATCATCTTTTTTCCTTTCTTTGCATACTTCACCTGTTCTCACCCCAGTGTTCATGTTTAGATTAACTGAGTCAGCATTGTGACACAATTGCTATCTGTGTTACTAAATTGACAAGGTGTCAAAGCGAGGCTCAGTTAGCCCAGATTTATTCCTTCACACAGCATAGATTTATTGAACACAGGGCAAGGTTCAGGGATTTCCTGTGAGCAAGACAGATCTTGGCCTTGGCCCTGCCCTCGTGGAACCGGGATTTATAGTCTTCAGATTAAAGCGCAGTCTATCCCATCTGAAAGTCAAGGCCTTGCATGCCAGCACATTAACTTACCTTTCAGCTTCATCTATCTTTCTTTCCCCTCACTCGCCCCTTGTGCCTGTTTTATTCCCAACTTCTCTTCTCCTGGGGAACCCATCCTCCCATATGTCCACGTGTTCACATCCTGCTCACTCTTCCTGCCTTTTTTTGTGTCCCACTCCCTGGTCCATCCTCATCCCATGGTGCAGAGAAGGTCCTCTCACCTCTAAACCCCTGTACTCCATAGAGCTCTTGGTCTTTTATTTCACTCAGCACCTTCTATCTTGTAATTCTCATTATTTGCATTCACATCTTATCTCCCCCACTAGACTGTTACTTACCTCAGAATACATGAAAAGAATTTTCACATAGCTAAGGCTATGTATTCTTGTCATGGTGCCCTGCACACACAATGGATGCTACTTACAGGATGAGTAAATTCATGACTCAGTGATTTGTTTGGGAAAAATCACCCTCAATTAGTCTGAAGGGGTGCAAACACCCACATTCCATCTCTGTAAATGTTTGCAATGACAACTTTTCATCCTGTTTTCCCTTAAATATTTCAGGATCTGAGTAACCACATCTCAGTCCTCTATGAAAGTCCGGACCCATCACCATGAACTGTCAAGACTTAGAATCATCTTTTCTGGCTCTTGGTCTCTACCTTCTCCCAGACCAACCAAACTTCAGGGAGACCATCATGAGATGGCACTCAGCCCTGGCAGTTGCCTTCATGGTGTGCTGAAACCTGTCCCTCCCATTCCCCTTCCCTCCTGTCCCAAATTGTCCTCTTCCCTAAGGCTCTGCTGAGGGCCTGGTGCTCTCTCCCCAGATCCCTTCCCACCTTCCAGTTCATCCTTAGCTCCTGGTACCACCCCCAGGCATGTTGAGTTAGAGCTCACACTTCCCCTCCAACCCATCATGTACTTGCCGACCTTGCACATTTTTGCTTTTCAGAAGGTCTTCCCTTTTCTCCGTGATTTGTAATGTCCCCAGCCATCCGAATGCAACTTATTGCTTTCATTTCTGAGAACAGGTTCCTGACCTCCTGGTGGAAGCCCTCCCGGGTCTCCTGGAATGTTGATCTTTTCTGAAGCACCATGTCACGTTAGCACTCACTGTCTAGTCCCTTGGTATATGCCATCTGTAGTCAGGAGGCCATTATTTGAGTGAGGGTAGAGATGGTGTCTTGTATACCTCTATAAAACTTGAGAGGTGGTCCAGCCTCTTGGGTCAGTTTTGGACTCTGCATTTAGTTATTCCTGGCTTTGAATCCTAGTTTGACCACTTATTCACTGTGTGACTTTGGACAAGTCATTAAACCTTTCTAGGCCTCAGCGAATAACAATAATAATACCAAAAGTATAATAATCAGACTTGCCTCAGCAGAAGCTTGTGAAGTTAGAGATAATGTATGGGTATAAAAAGCACTTATCACAATGTCTGTTACATAGTAGCAAGATGCTCATACTCAAGCATGCTTGTGAAATGAGTAAATGAGAGAGTTACGAGGTTGGTGTATCATAAAAATTGCTCTTCTGAGCATGAGCATCAAGAGTGTCCCTCACTCTGGCTCTGAGCAAGAAGCCAGAAAAGGTTGAAGCCAAGATGGATCTTGCCACAGTCATAAAAACAGGTTAAATAGCATTTAAGTTTTACTGCTTCTCTCAGCATTTCAGAGAGCAAACTATTTTTAAGGTAAAATTCTTAAAAAAATATATTTTAAGAAGCAAAATCAAGCTGCCAATTTATTATCCCTAATATGGTTACTTTCTTTTTCCATTTAGCAACCAGGCAGGGTAATGTCATACAACACTGGCAATTCCTGAATACCAGTTCAGATAGTGGGGGTTTGTTTCTTTTTAAGATCGAGTTATACCCAAGACATCCCACGAAGCTGATGGAGACCGCGACCTAGGCCAACTGTCACTCGAGCAAGCCCCTAGGAAGGATGCAGAAAGTGAAGCTGATGCTGTCCTGCGCTGAGAAAATGATTTCTGAAGAAACCACTTTTCTAATTAGAAGTCGAGGTTAGTCTTATCCCCAATTTGGTGATAAAGTTGGGTAGAAAGGGGGTCCACTTCCCTGAAGAAACGGCGTCACGTGATGACTCGGGGAACTTGAAATGGAGCCCAAGTTGGTTTCAGAAGCCAGACTCTGGAGCTAAACCTTAGTAAGATCTAGAAAGCAACTTGTCATTGCCTTCCACCTTTCATCATGGAACCAGAGTCTATATGAACTTACAGATCAATGATTTAACTTTGAAACCCCAGATGCAAATAAAAACATCACACGGGATACCATGTGAAGCACCTTAAAACTTAGTCCTAGGCTCTTGACTCTACTTTCTTATCTTCATTAGGCATTTACTTCCACTACAAACAATGTGGAAAACCTTAGAAAGAAGACAGGATTTTCAGGACTTGTGGCACTAACTCTTTATACTACGAGGTCTAACAATTAAGTTTGTTTTAGGGTCATGTTGTTAAATCCATGTTTCATCACCAGTGATAACACAGCCCAAAAGTTCGTCTTGCCTCTCCAAAAGGTCTTGGCAAACTTCAACTCTCCTTTTGCTTTTGTTCATCAGTGAGCTCCTTTGGGACCGTTTTTGCACACACCTTTCTCATACTAAGATTTTCAGTGAAGATTTTCCTGTTTCCCTATCGATGTTTACTTGGTCTGCTATGCTTCTTGTAGTCAGCCAAAGATTTGATGCACAATTTGACAAATTTTTGCAATGTTTTCATCAGTTCTACTCTTTCTTGGCTGCCCTGACCTCTCTTCATCAGTGATACATTCTCTCCGTTCAGAAAAACATTTGATCCATTTGTGCGCTGCCATTTTCTTCGTGGCGTTATCCCCATAAATTTGGATTAACGTGTCCCTGATTTCACGTCCACTCTTGCCAAGTTTAACAAGACATTTAATGTTTGTTCATCACTCTAATTCAAGTTCCAACATTGTCGCAACAGCACACAAAAACATACAACATGAATGAAAGCCATTCAGCAAGACACCGCCACACAATGACACAAACACAGCTGTGAGACACTGATATACCAAGATTATGAAACCTTACTGAGTTGCTTGTACAGTGCTGCCAACATAAGCGCATGGTGGCAAGTTCGGGAACTTTGTCGTCAGACCTTGTAGTTTGGGTTTTTCTTAAAGAAAGCTGTCACTGCATCTATGGATCACATCTACATTTTTAATTATCTGAATTTCATAAAAAGCTAGTATTTTGCAGGTTCGTCCAGATATTTATTTTTATTATGATATTCATTTTTATGATGTTCATTGGTTATTCCTTTTAATGTCTTTACATTTGATGCATTAAATTTTAGTGTAACATTTTAGTTTTAGTTCAAAAATCAGTGTTAGCCCATTTGGCTTAAGTCAGTTTATAATTTGATGCATGACTTAAAAACTACTTAAATCGTAATTCAGTTAATGTACGTACTGATAACTTTAAGCTCTACTGAGACCTGTTAGCTATAGTTCCTGCCTTCAAGAAATTTATTCTCTTGAATACCTTGGCCAAGAAATAGAAACAGTGTCCTTTGATAGATGATTGGGTAAGGAAGATGTCACACACACACACACACACACACACACACACACACACACACACACAGTGGAATATTAGTCAGCCATAACAAAGGCGAAGTACTGCCATTTGCAACAGCATAGATTAATCTTGAGATTATCATGCTAAACAAAATGAGTCAGATAGAAAAAGTCAAGAACTATATGACTTCAGTCATATGTGGGATATAAAACTGAAAGCAACAAATGAACTAGTCAAACAAAGAAACAAAAATTTATAGACACAGACAACAGTTTAGTGGTCACCAGAGGGCAATGGGGGAGGGAGGATGGTAGAAGAGGAAAATGGGGGTCACATATATGGTAATAGAGAACTGACTCTGGGTGGTGAGCACATACAACAATATATAAATGATGTATTATAGAAATGTACACTTGAAACCTACATAATTTTATTAACCAATGTCACTCCAATAAATTCAATAAAAGTTAATAAAAAGAAAGTCTTCATCTTAAGTAGATATGGTGAGAATAATAATTCTACAAACACATATTTAAAGTTGCCGTAATAGCCACAATGATAGCAGCAAGTATAGTAATAATTGTTGCATTTTTTGAGTATTTATAGATGTGTTGCATATAAATGTTGTCTTATTTAATCCAGAAAATAAGGCAGGACTACATTAGGAAAGTCAAGTTAGTTTTAGGGGGTGGAAAGAGGAACCAAAGAAGCAAACCACAAAAGATAACTAGCTACCTTAGTGCTTATAGTAGATTTTATTTTTTAAAGTAGATTTTTATTTTTTAAAGCTCATTGCAGTTATTAATTTAGATAGCTCTGGCATGATGGTTATTCCTGTTTTGTTGATGAAAGAAACACAAGAGTACATGGTCATTTATATATATAGCTTAAGTTTATTTATTTTATTTTCAGATCTTTGTTGAACATATATATAGTAATAAGAGAAGAAGCTCTTATTACTATATATATGGCAGAAAAAAACAATATACCATCTTTTTCTGCACATTTTCTGCACATTTCTCCACATTTTTAGTACATATGGAAAAAATAAAAAAATAAAAAATAAAAAGACCATGAACTAGGTCATAAAAGAAACCTCAATAAATTCCAAAAGAATAGGATCATATAGACCACATTGACCATGTTCTTCAACTATATTTTGATAAAATTAGAATTTAATAACAAAGGATGACCACAAAAATACCACATGTCTATAAAACTAACTAATATTATGAAATAACCTATAAGTTGTAGAGAAAATAAAAAAGGGAAATTAAAAAATTCTTAGAGCTAATGATAATGAAAACATTTTCCCGTAATGCTGATAATCCAACAAAGACAACTTCTATCATGTCAAGTTGCCACCTCTTACTTGAGAATGGAATCGCATGGTTATTTTTAACATCGAAGCTATAAGAAATAGGGAGTTTTAAGGAGGCTAAACTGTGATGTCCATGGTCCAACCACTAAGCATTTGCTTTTCCCCTGGGAATGATCTTCACACCACGTCCAAATGCATAACACAACAAGAAAGGCTTCCCATGCCAGCAACCACCCTACGGGAGATAGGAATTCGCACTTGGCTCCTTCCCAAGCAGAAATGGAAACTTCCAGAACAAGTGTGACATGCTGATTGGGTGAGCCTGCGATGGAGTGCCAGAAAGAGAGTTACCTGGGAGACCTACCCATAACTTCTGGTCCTTATTCTAGCTGCACGTTCATAGTTATGTGAGAGAGCCACCAACATTTGCTGCTGTTCTCAATGGTACAAACCGTTAATGAGGAATTTCTAATTTAGAACTTGAAGTGAACGAGTGTTGTTTTTCCCCTGCCAGACATGATCGGGCTCCACTTCTTTTGGTAGCAGCATCTTCAGTTTCCTTTCTTTCTTTCTTTCTTTCTTTCTTTCTTTCTCTTTCTTTCTTTCTTTCTTTTTTTCTTTCTTTCTTTCTTTCTTTCTTTCTTTCTTTCTTTTTTAATATTTATTTTATTGTTTTGACAGAGACAGACAAAGACAGAGAGACAGGAGGGGAAGGGCCCAGAGCAGTCTCCATAGTTGTACATCATCAGTTTCCACAAGGCTTCATTACACACAGGTGGTCAGGGGCCGCACAGGGCGGGAACTGGGCTGGTGGCCTCCCACATGGGAAGCTCACCCCAGTTCAGCATATGGGTCCACATGGGCCGGGGCTGGGACTCAATGCTTGGTCTCTGGGGCTGCAAAGCAGGGGCTTAACCCGCTGAGCCATCCCAGCTTCCCCCAGTTTTCTTGAGAAATTACCCCTCCTTGCTCCCAGGCCATGCGATCCATGAGAATGACATTCTAAGTTTGAAGGGTGGGTACAAATCCAGGCGTGCCCGGTGGGTCCAGAATTTCTTGTGCACAGTGACTGGTTTAGATTTGGCAAGATGAATTGGTAATCAGTTTGTCTTTGGGGATGTTTTTGCAGGGGCTTTTGTTTAAAGAGACGCTCTCTGTCCTTTGGAGAGAAAAGGCCATAAGTCTGGAGCAGCTGGAAGTCATCTTTACTGCCACATAGACAAAGGCCTAGAATAAAGCCAACTCAGGGGGAAGAAAGAGGGGAGGTAGGGAGCCAAGAGACAAAGAAGGACACATTCTTGATGACATCATCTGGGCACCTAGATCAAGCTATGCCTGAAGTTAGCTGTGTCCCTAAACTTTCCGATTAGGCCAGCCAATACATTTTTTTTAATTAATTAATTAATTTATTTATTTATTTATTTATTTATTTATTTTTATATCTTTTTATATTTATAGAGAGTAATTATTTTATCTTCAGTGCATATTTATTTCTATTTTACTTTTGACAGAGAGAGAGACAGAGACAGAGACAGAGACAGCTAGAGAACCGAACTGTGGGAACTCCCCAGTTCAGCATGTGGGTCCTGCCTGGGCCGGAGCCGGGATTCGATCCTCGGTCCTCATGGCCTCAAAGCGAGTGCTCAACCCGCTGAGCCGTCCCGGCTTTTCCCACAATACATTTTTTTTAATTAAGCTAATTTGAGAAATCACTTAAAAAAGAAATAGCAATGAATAAAACATAAAAAACCAAACCACTGTATTTGCATCCAGACTTTTGGTTCAGCCTAGGCAATCATCAACAAAATATGGATCCCTTCTTAAAAGAGAAGGAACCACATTTATCCCATTGACGGATAGATACAAGTATTATTCTTAATTTTAAAATGTGTTTTATTTGTTTATATAACAAAGAATTATAATAAAATGTAAAATAAGTTGACGTAAATTTGGAGAGCTGCCTGTGCCCCCAAACCCATTAAATACTCTGAAGAGGCTGCTAGTTTGAGAAACCCTGAGGTTTTTTCCCCTCGTAGCCTCATCCTGCCTCTCACGATGGCTGTATGACATTCCAGTTCTGTGCAGAAGTATGTGTTTTGAATCCTTTTTTCACAAGTTTGGTAGAAAAAATTTTAACCAGACAGGGAAGCAATTAGACTTCACTTATGTAAACATTTGGGCTCTTTTGCGTGTGTATGGGCAAATTGGGGGACGCACTTCAGTACCACCATCTTGACATTGGCCCTAATAATGCACACTCTCTGCTCCTTGGAGAAGGGAGTTATAGACAGAAGACTACAGGACTTAGGAAAGGGACAGAGAATGCATGTATTCAATATTGAGCTTATTCAGATGCTTAGGGATTTTTGACAAGCAAATACCAATATTTACATTAAAAGGGTAAAAGTACCATCCAACTTCATGCAAATTTTAAACCTTTTGCTATCACTGTCATTTGCACTTGAAAAGAGCTGTCAGTCAAGGATGTTTATTTTTTGTTACTGGAGAGATGATTCTTTTGGAAGGCTATGTTTTTCTTTTTTAGGCTACAACATGCTTCCCAACTTCAAAGTGCTCATCTTCTGGAAATCACATGGGCTTCATTTTTCAAGCCTTGAATTAGAGGGATAGCGCCCTGGATAAAAATATGTCCATAGGGAAAGGATGATTTGCAATTCAGAAATGTTAGCCTCGTTCACTCAGTGGCAGTCAAGGAAGTCGGGACAAATATAGTAATCACATTTATAGTTTTAAAAAACCATAACTGTTTTGGTTAAAGGAAGGCAAAGACGAGTTCCTTTCCTGACAATTCTGCAGGTCTCCCAAGCTGTGACTGTCAAAGTGGTGGAGACTGAAAAAAAAAAAAAAATCAATTCTATATCATAGTGAAACCTAATGCCAAGTTTTTTTCATTAAAAAAAAGAAAGAGAGGAAAGAGTCAATGAACTCCGGGACTCCTGAACATATCTGTGAGTTATGAAAAGCAGCAGATGAATGGAAATCAAACTGAATTTCAATGTTTCTCTTGTAAGAGAGTCCCCCACCCCAGCCCCCTAGCCACCCAACCCTTCCTAGAACATTGCGTGTCTTCTGCACCCAGGATGAAGACATTTAACAAACCGTGCCTCAGCATTGTCTTGCTCTTGTTTCTTTGATTTAACGACAATGGTCGCCAGATGCTTTCTCCCCTCTCTGGATATTCCTGGTATTTCAGTTCTGAATTTAGTTTGGGCGGGTTTTGCCAGTTCTTTTTGGCAGACTGTCAGTCACAGGTGGCTTGCCTTCTGCAGCACGTGCAGGTCCACCTGGCCCTTTTCCCTCCCGTTTTTTTTTTGTTTTTTTTTTAAGGCTTCCCCGCTTACCTCTCAGGCTGAAGAGCCTCGAACTCTGCTGGAATCGCGCTTACTTTGCTCTCTGGGCTCCTGAACCCGGTGCAGCCGTAACCATAGCCCCTGCTCTAAGCTGTCTTGGAATGTAACCAGGGCTAGGACTCCCTGCCTCCCCATTACTCGGAGTCCCGTGTGTCCCCACACTCCACCAGGCCCTCTGTTGGTGTGCACACTGTGAAGGGATGCCCCACACCCCCACCCCTGTACCCCAGAGGGGCATGGGCCAAGGTCTCCCTTGCCCGCCTCCTCACCCCAGCCTGGTAACTCTTCCATTCTTTAAAATAATAGCGTGATGGGTTACCGTGGAAAGATGGTGGCTCTTGACATATCTCCCAGTTTTGTGGCTTTAGGCTATGTAACCGCAGTCCCCACTTGGCCAGCTCGTTGTGAGCACCAGGAATTAAGCACATGGGGCTCCTGGAACCTGGTGGGACTCAGAATGGAAGGTCAATTTCATAAGCACTGGTTTCTTTTGTTGTTGTTGTTGTTGTTTGTTTTTAAGGGGCAGAAATGTCACTGACTTGATCACTTGATCGTTTTTAAGAATATCTGCTCGTCACTCAGTCGCTGACTGCGGGAGCTTTTTAACTTGATCACTGCTAACTCGGAACATTCCTACCTTTCTTCATAGGCAGCACAGTGTATGTGGGAGAACGCGCCCCCTTCTCGTGGCCGGTCAGAGAGTTGCCGTCCATTTCCATTTCTGTCATTCAAGCTGTTATTTCTTTTTTTAAGAGATGAAAAAGCACTTCCTGACCTACAAGCTGGGAGGAGAGTTAGCAGGGGGTTGAGGTCACAGGAGGTGATCTTCAAGGAGTTAGGGAAACCTAATGGTCCTGGTTTGTCCCGGACTGAATGATTTCCTGGGATTCAGACTTCCAGTGCTCAAGTTCAACGTCTGGGACAAACCCAAACAAGTTGGTCCCCCCCCTAGGTTTATCCCATTCACTCTGTTGTGCAGAGACCAGGACTCTACAAGGGTTAAAATACAGGACTGGCAGTTTAAATGGGAACAGAGATCAAGAAAAGTTTGGGGAATGGCAGAATGTCCTCAGAGGGCAAGTGTGAGCAGGGCAGCAGATCAGAGGCAAGTTGGGGAAAGTGATTAACATAAGGACACCTGGTCCTTCAACTGTGTCTAAACAGCGAAGATCTGGACATTTTAATCTGGCTTCGTCTCACTTCCTCTCAGACTGGTCTCCATCAAAGAAAGCCCTACACAGATTTGTGACGTATTGAGTAACTTTCCTCTTTTGGTAAGATGGTTTAAAGGTTTCTCTCTGTACTCTTCCCTCCCACAGAGCCAAAATGGGAAACTCAATTTGTGCTATCCATCCTCCAGTGCTTTGCCAACTTAGACATTATAAACAAATCACAAATTAATAACCCCATACCTAATCACTAGAAGCGAAGAGAATAATTATGGTTTAGTCACGCAGTGTAGAACAGACGTAAAGAAAAGGCACCACGTGCAACTGGAACTGGAAGGAGAACCAAGGAAGGTAAGCGGCCTTCCCTCACCTGGGCTGGAAACCGGCCAGGACCACACAGCTAATGCTCACCATGTGGATGCAGGTGGTTTAATGAATGAAACAGAACAACCTTCCAACCTTTTGAATCACTTTTCAATTTACCCAAATGCCACCCTTGTTGGTCCTTGAAGGTTGCCTTTGCCAAGACTTGCCCAGTTCAGGCCTGCCCAGTGAATCAAAGCTGGTCAAATTACATGGTAAGAAGGCCCATCTGTTGACTCCAAGAGTTCTGAATCTCTTTTCTGTGGTAGGGCTGCAGATAGAAATCTCTCATGTTACTCTTATAGAGCAGTGCTTTCAGCCAGGGGTGGTTTTGCCCTTGGGTGTATATTGGACAATGTCCGGAGACATTTTGGTTGATACAACTGGGTGCGTGCTACTGGCCTGGAGTGGATTGGGGCCAGGGACGCTGCTAAACATCCTACAAGGACAGGACCACCCCCACGACAGAGAATGACCCAGCCCCAGACATTAGAGGCACCGAGGTGGGGTTGAGAAACGTTACAAGATGGCATGATCGCTGTCAGGTTCTTCCGGTCTTGTTTTACTCCAACATAGAGGGAGAACCACGGATTTTCATTTTCATGGTTGCTGCAAAGGGATTTAAGAACGTTTTCTCCCTCCCCCCGCCCCCCCACTGTATTATTTGTTAGCTGCCCTCTCCTTCGTACCAGGAAGTGGTAGAGTCATTGAGGTAAGGGACTTTATCTCTGATCTGTCGGCATCCTCTTCTTACACAGTAATTTTAAATAAGTATGTGTTCAACAAATGAATGAGCCTATGAATGATGAAGGGCTGTGTGAATGTGATCAGAAGTGTGGCCCTCCTGACCGCAGACAGTGGCCTCAAGGAGCACTGGGATTGAGGGGGAGGTGGAGGCAGCAGGCACTGTCATGGAAGGAGTGCGGACTTGCTTTGGGTAGTTCCCTGGGCCGTGTCCATCGGGAAGGGAGCCATGCAGGTTGCCCAAGCTTTAAGAGTCTGACTGATGGAGATGCAGAGTCTGTGAGCTGCTTCTTGCTACCCGGGAGTAGCAGGTGGTCTTTGGAGGAGCTTCCTGTCCCAAAGGAACTCAACAAGAAACAAGACTTTAACATCTGTAGGTCATAGGAGCCAGTCATTAAAGGACACTGTTTAGAAAGCATTGCAATACGCCTTGAGTCAATTACCATTCAGAAGCCGAAAGCACACCAGTAGAAATGCCATTGTGCATTTGGATTTTATAAATAGATCAGTCTATACATACATATCTAATGGCTTAACATAAACTACATCACAAGTTTGTATAGCTTTTTTTTTTTTTAATATTTGTTAGATCCTAGAACAAAATGCTCTACCAGCAAAGTTTTTATTCTCCTGTAATGATCTTTTGAAATGCATTTTAACTTCAGCAGGATAATTTTCATTCCTGGGATTTTTAGTCTGACGGGAACCTTCTTTGAATAACAGAGGTGCATTTTCCAGTTCTCTCTGTTATAGCCACGTGCAATAGCTATTACATTCGATTTAACCCCACCTTATAATGATCATGATTTTGTAATGCACTCCCTTGTTTACACTCACCAGATCTAGGTGTGTAAACAATACGAGAAGTGGGCTTCATTGACAAAGGCCACGCAGGCTAACTAGCAAGCTCACATTCACCAGAGAAGTCCTTCATGCTCTGCCTGTCTGTGTAGACCCAGCAAGACAGAGTCGGACCTGGGTCACCATGTGATTGTTGAGTTTGCATGAAATTCTAGATTTTCCCATCATGCTGGATGTGGTCAGTGGGCTGGGACCTAACAACGTTCAAAGACAGCTGGAGACCCCTGCAGGCTGAGTTAGGGCACAGCACCTCATTCACAAGCTCCGTGAAGGCTGTATGTCCAAGGGTTGGGTTTTTCCCAAACACGATTTTTTATTCCCTTCTTTACCCACCCCCATCCTCAATGTTCTTCCCAGGATTCTGACAACTGTGTATGCAAGTTGCTCATCATTTCCCCCCCAGCGGAACAGCACCCTCCAGCATTTTATATAAAGATGTCTGAATTATTTAGTCAAGAGGGTAGAAACATTACATACTGTGGAAGGCACCAAAAAAGTGGTTGAGAAATTGATGTGTAAGATTTCTTCAGGGTTCAGCGGGTTGAGCACTCACTTTGCAGCCCCAGGGACTGAGGATCGAATCCTGGCCCTGGCCCGTGTGGACCCACATGCTGAACTGGGGCGTGCTTCCCATGCGGGAGGCCCCCAGTTCAGTTCTCACTCCCCCACCCCCCGTTTGGCCCCTGGCTCAAGGGGGTGTGCCTTCCATGTGGGAGGCCCCCAGCCCGGCCCCCACCCACCTAGGTGGCACAAAAGCATGTTGAGAACTGATGACGTATGACCATGGAGACTGCTCTGGGCCCTCCCCACTTCTTTCTGTCTCTCTGTGTCTCTGTCTCTCTGTGTCTCTGTCAAAAACAATAAAATAAATCTTTACAAAGGAAAAAAGATTTCCTCATGACAAATGTTCTATTTTTGCTGGCACGTAATGTCTTCATTAATTCTTGCCACTAGCTGGTGCTAGGATACCACTTAGTAAGCATGCAATTACATTGAATCAGCCGTGATCTGTCACCCTAAGTGTGTCATCCCTCTTTGTCTGACATGCCCTTATATAATGGCCACTGTCTGGCTTACCGATTGGAGGAAGCAGTTGATCCTGCCCTGGGTGACTGCCACCTCACAGCGGCACTTACAAACATCGAGGAAGTTTTCTTTTCAATGAGATGATCATTAACTTCTCTTTCAACACTAGGATTTTCTGATCTTATTGTCACTTCTAACACATAACCTAATTTTTTTATTATTCTTGAATCTTATAGTATAATATAAATGACGCCATTTTTTCTTTTTGGCTAGAGATTTAAAAAATTTTTTTAATTAAAAAAATTTTTTCTTTGTGGGAGGGCCCAGAACAGTCTCCATAGTTGTACATCACTAGTTGTGACATGGTTTCATTCCACACAGGTGGATGTGGGGCTGCATGTGGCGGGAACCGACCCGAGGGCTTCTTACATAGGAGGGGAGAACCATGCGCCACACTTCAGCATATGGGTTTGCACGGGCCGAGACCAGGATTCAGTCCCCGGACTTCACAATTGCAAGGCAAGTGTCCAACCTGCTGAGCTATCCCGGCTTTCCCAACGTGTTACTTCTTTACTGATTAAGTAATACAAACCAGCTTCTGTTCCCTCTGTACTCAGGATGCTCTGTCACCAGGACTGAGATCATCCCCCAAATGTATGAACTAGAAAGGACCCGGCCTGCAAAAATGCCCTCAGATATGATTTGCACAGGGGTTTGTGTTGTTCCCCTCAGCACAGAGACGTGCACAAGCAAGGAGGGTGAATGGGGATCTTTGTGCTTTCACCTACGTGTTTGTTCCCCAGAGTGTCTGAGGGTTTGGTCCAATGCCTAGATCTGCAGACAGCAAAGAGACACGTGGCTGGTGCGAGGCAGGGTTTATTTACTGAGTGCGCTCTGGCCACGGCTGGAAGGCGGCCCCAGGCTGTGACTCAGGCCCTTGTTGCTGCCCACACCTCCTCTGGGTGGTCCCCTAGGCTAATGGTTCCCCATCTTGTTGCTCACAGGGACAGCCCTTCGTAACCTCCACGTTGATGACTCAGGCTGGGCTGAGATTAGCAGGGAGCTGATATCAGGGTCACTGAGGATGGTCTGACCTGGGTGAGCCAAGATCTCCCACGTGTGCAGGGAGGTGTGTGTGTGTGTGTGTGTGTGGAGGTGGAGCACAGCAGGCTTCAGTGAGAAGATTGAAGCTGTGCTAAGATGATGGATTTTAAAGGATCCTCTGGCAAGGGTCTTGGGGAGCTTTTCAAAGATAAATCTTTTCCCCCATCAGGGTTACGGTAATATAGCAATGGCAGATCGCCCTGCACAGGGAGCTAAGGTGCATTTTCCTATGGCCGCTATAACAAAATACCAAAACCTCAGCGCCCTCAAACAACAGAAATTCATTTTCTCACAGATCAGGAGGCTAGAAGTGCAAAATCAAGGTGTTGCAGGACTGTACTCCTTCCAGAGGGTCCGGGGGACATCCATTCCTTGCTTCTTCTGCCTTCAGTGGCTTCTGGCATCCATTGGCTTGTGGCCACATCACTCCAGCCTCTGCCCCCATGGTCACATTGCCTCCTCCTCTTCTATCTGTGTCTTCTCCTCTTCCATGTCTTGTAAGGACAAATTGGACTTAGGAGCCATCTGGGCAATCCAGGATGGTCCTGTCTCAAGATCTTTAACTTAACTGTACCTGGGAAGACCTTTCCCCCCCCAAAAGGTCACATTTATAGGTTCTAGGGACTTGAGCATGGATGCATATATGTTTGGGGGAACACCATTGAACCCACTATACCTAGACACAGGTTTTTGTCCCAATACCCTGAGTCCCTTAGAGAAGGTTAGAGACCACGACATGGGGAAAACAAAACTAGTTGCTATCTATCTGGCGAGGTCAAGGTGTTCAGAAGTGAGTGAAGCATGTCTGGAAGCTGAAGGGGAAGGCTCGGTGCCAGCCATGTTTATGGTGGCGGGTGGGCTGGCAGGCCCTGGGGCTTCTATCTCTCAACCCACCAGCCCCCCAACACTTCTGTGACTTGGTGCTGCTGTTCTCCACCTCAGGAAACCCTCCCCCACTGCCCCTCTTCTGCCTGCGCAATCCCTCCGATTCTCCAGGCTCAGCTCAAATATCCCTTCTTTAATGTCAGAGCCCCCACCCCCCAATCTTCTTCATCTGTGGCAGTGATCTCCAGAGTTGGGGACACACACAGAGGTCGCTTGGGCGACAAGGAGATTTGAGAACTTTTCTTTACATTTACTTTGTATCTTCAAAAAAGAAAGAAACAAAGCCTTTCCAGAATTCAACAGGCAAGTTAGCAGAGGTCCGTGTATACCCAGTTGATGAGCACACATCAGGTTGCACAAAGTGAGATTGTCATTATTGGAATCTTTTGTTGGTGGTGGTGTGGTTTCCTGTGGTTCAACCTACTATTACACTGGGAGCGAGCGCTTGCACAGTTTTTACTGTCGGAAATCAAATCTTTGGGGTCTGTATCATGAGGTTAGTGCTGTCTTCCCTTGTTCTTGCTTCCCCAAACCAGATCCTAAGCCCCAAAGGTGGGGAATTGGGCCATTAATGTCTCTAGTCTCCCTCACAGGACAATGCAGCAGCTTCCTAAGTTTGTTTTGCTCCTTGCATGCCTCTTAGAACCTTGGGAAATCCCAGTACCAGAATTTGGGGCATTAGGCTGTGACGTGTGACTGGAATCTGAGCCCAGACCTAGCAACATGAACTCTTCTCCCTGGAACCTCCCTCTACCCCTCTCATCCCACCCTGATCCTTGCCTGGAGGAGCCATTTCACAGTCACCTAATAAAGAGAAGAGCATGTCACAGGCACCCACAGGCCCGCTGGGCAGCCCCATGCGCTGGGGCATGAGTGGTGAGCAGGGCTATCCGTCTGTGTGTCGCTGCTACAGGCCCCAGGTCAGGCTGCCGAATTCACAATAGCAATGACTCAACCTTACTAAGTAGCAAGAGGTGGCAGCCGCCAGCTAGGCTGTAACACAGAGTAAGACGGTGTTGACACCATGTCCTGGGTCTGTGACATAGACATTGAAGTGCCTGTCAAGGCCTTTGTTCAGAACTTTTACTACTTGGTTCAGTTGAAATTTCACCATTGGTGACAGTCCTTTGAGTTGTGGAGTTTTGAAAGTACTTTTTCTTTCTAGACATGACAGTAATTCATCCGGGTGAGTCTGTACTAACAGAAGCCTTCCATGTGGGACACAGGGAGAGAGCCACGGTGTAGGACCCCCGCTCCTTCACCTACAGTTGGGTGGCCTTGGATCGTTCCACACGCCAACACTTGGCTCCTCACCTGACAAAGGGCAACAATAACATCCACACGTCAGGGCTGTTGTAAGGATCGTATGTGTTGCATGCAGAGGCTCTATCTAGCATGTGCCTGGGTGTGACGGCCGCCAAATAAATCGTACCTGCCATTGATGTCATATATTGTCTTATGATTCATAAGACACTTTCACACGCACTGTTTGCTCTGCGTGCAGTCTGCTGAGCTGAGCTGGACTGTGTGATCACTTTCATTTTTAGGGAAAGGAAACAGACAAGTAACACCCTATATGGTCTCCTCACACTTGACTCCACGTTCCTTCTCGTTCATGGTCTTTGGTCCTTCAGTGGGTCACTTGGCAGCCTGCTGAAGGCAGAATCATCAATGGGGCACAGATGAGTAGCCGGGGGGAGAGGAATGAACAAGGGCAGGTGGGACGGCGCCAAAGAAGTTCTTAATTGGGAGTCCGACTGACAGCAATCTATAAACACCAACGCGATTGTGAACCAGTCCCATTGGAGATCTGTGAATGGAGAATGCTCCTCAGACCCCAAACAAACCACGGAGCCAAAGGAATATTTTTATTGGCATGCTTTGTGAATTATTAGGATCATTGCGTCTCACTGTTAACAGCGATGGCACAGTGCCTGCCTCACAGAAGGCTCTCAATGACTATCTGTTGAATGCAGTCACTAGATGGTGGGATTTTCTTTTCACGAAAGTGTTTCTGGCCACTCAAGGCGAGTGTTGAGTGAAGTGAGAGCATGTCAGGGTTAGTCACCGCGAAGCGGGGGTCAGCCTTTGCATCCCACTCGTCCGGCACGGGTTGGCTTCGCCTATTGTTCTAGGCCACATTTCTTTCACCATGGATTCCTCCAACGTGAGTGAAAAGTTGGAATGACGGTATGGGAAGGTCTAGTCACATCTGTCTGTCACAAAGGAAGCATGGTGGCTGCCAACTCATTGTTTGGAAGAATCAAGGGAATGGTTCCAGGTCAGAGCGGAAGAGGCCAGTGCTGCTTTCCAGGTGGGGTGGGCTGGACGGGCAGTGGGGAGGGCTGGACGGGCAGTGGGGAGGGCTGGACGGGCAGTGGGGTGGGCTGGACGGGCAGTGGGGTGGGCTGGACGGGCAGTGGGGAGGCCGCTTGCACATGGGTTACTCAGGGTCAGTGTTAGTTTCTAAGGCAGCTGTAACCAATCACTTCCAACTGGGTGGCTGAAAACGACAGGAATGTATTCCCTTGCGGTTCTGGAAGCCAACAAGTCTGAAAGCAAGGTGTCGGCAGGCACATCCCCTAGGAAGGCTCCAGGGGGACTTTTCAGGCTCTTCCGGCTTCCCGTGATTCCAGGTTCCTTGTGGTAGCATCGCTGGGATCTCTACCTCTGTCCTCACACGGCCTCTCCTTTCTGTCTGCTCTTCTTGTAAGAACACTTGTTATTGGATTTAGGGCCAACCCAGTTCATCCAGGAGGACCTCATCTTGAGGTCCTTAACTTAATTACATCTGCAGATGCTTTTTCCAAATGGGGTCACCTTCAAAGAGGCTGAGGTCAGGGCATGGACACATTTGGGGGAGGGGGCGCAGTTCAGCCCACTCTAGTTGGGGTTCGCTCCGGTTGCTTTCGGAACATGATGCTGATAGAATGATTTGTGGAGATCACTGAACATTCCTAATTAACCTTAAGCATATTCCTTATTTAAAAGAGGAAAACGCAGCTTTTCATTTTGTGTGCCTAGCAAGCAATTCTTTTTTATTTCAGAGAAGGGGCCTGTTATGAAATCTTTCCATTTTTGACATCTTCCCCATAGATATTTTGGACTCCGTGTCACCAGAAGGACTTTTTTTGGCAGCCAATTTTACATCTTTAAATTTGTTTTCTTCTGCATATTAGAAAATCTCTTCCAAGATCTGATCCCTCTCTTTGTACTTAAAAAAATGCTGACTTTGAAATTCACTAAGTTATATTTTTATCAGAAATAATTAACTAGTTCCAAAAATGTTTTCATGGAATATAGATGAAACATTTCTATCATTTTGAAAAGAAAAAATAAATACATTTTTATTCAAGTGTTTTCATATAGGAAGAAGGTCAGATCAGATCATCGTCTGAAGAAAAATAGAGGGAAAGAGGGAAAGAATAATTGTGATGTTTTTCTCCATTTAAATCTGATTAACTTAGACTTTATTTCTATGAGCATCATGCTTGTAAGAAAAATTCCAAATCCTAGTCAAATCTTGATATTGAAATATCAAAAAACAAACCAAAAAACCTCATTTTATCCTTATTTTTTCTAGGGGACAAAATCCTCTAGAAAAAATGGACGTTCTTTCTTCATTATGACCCCATTGGTCACAACATTGTGTGAAATTCAAAAATTTAGGAACATCCTAAATCTCCATCAACAGGAAAAGTGTACATGAATGGTGATATAATTGTGACTGAACATGTGACAGTGACAGATGCATTAGTGCTCCATGTGTCAGCGAGGACAAATCTCACAAAAATGACAGGGGAAGAAGAAAGCAAGTTACAGAGCATAACCCTGTGGGTATAAACATTGAGAACATGTACAACAACGCTATATTTTGACTATGGATACAGATGCATAAAAAAGAATGGTAGAAAAATATACGTGTTTCCAAATGAAATGCACCCAGTACAGGAGAATGATCCTCTGGGAAAGGGAGAATGAAATAACTAATGTCAGGAGGGTACCCGGAGACAATGTGTGTGAGTTTTTATGTCTCAAAAAAAATTTTTTTTTAGAATATATGAGAAAATGGTAGGGTTTGCTAGAGTTGAACCGTGGGTGTATTGGGCTTTGTTATTACTCTTTTTCTGTACGTTTAAAATATTTCATAATTAGAAAAGTAAGCTCCCTTTTTCCACTGGCTGAAGAGACTGTGTCTTCAAAATGCACTGCTGTTGGGGAAGCTGGGATAGCTCAGCAGGTTGAGCGCTTGCCTTGCAACCACAAGGTCCAGGGATCAAAGCCCAGCCCCGGCCCGTGCACACCCATTTACTGAACTATGGTGCATAATTGGTAGCTGCTGGCTTGATGGCAAAGATTCTCACCTCCCATGGGGAGGCCCCCAGTTCAGTTCCCACCCTGCACAGCCCCGCATCCACCTGTGTGGAACAAAACTATCACAACTAATGACATACAACTATGGAGACTGCTCTGGGCCCTCCCCTCCTTCTTTCTGTCTGTCTGTCCATCTGTCTGTCTAGCTCTCTCACTTTCTCTCAAACAATAAAATAAATCTTTAAGAAAACATGCACTACTGTTGCACTGATAGGGAGACAATTAATTTAAAAAGAGCACACATGGATTAAACAAAGGAGACGGGGCCGGAGAGTGAGTCAGCACAGCTGCGCGAGCATTTCGTAACTGTAATTTTAGGCAACTGTCTGAACCTCAATTTCTTCATTTGTAAAATGAGGATAATGTCTACTTCACAGGGATGTGTGAGAGTAAATAAGGGCCTGATAACAGGGAAGAAGTGGCCGTTGGAATAATTGCTGCTAATGACTGAGTAGTTACTGTGTTTTCAGACAGGTACGAAACATTCATTATTTTCTTTAAGGCTGATAACAAGTCTAGAATGTCGGCGTTATTTTCCACAATTATTTTTCTTGGAAAAAATAGTAAGCTCAGAAACATGGTTTTCCCAAAGCTCTTCCCTCCAAAACCAACCCCTGCCAACAAGGAATGGGCAACAACTTGGTGGCATCCCTTTGTGTGATTGTCTCAAAGGTTTGCATCAGTAGGAAGTTAGAGGCTGCAGGATACAAGGGGGTAGGAAAGAAAAAATGGGAGGAACCAGGTCTCAGGATCATGGACTGAACCGTCTGTTTTATGGTCTGGAGCCCGTAATGTGGAAAAAGAACACACTGTGCTTTGCCGAAGTGTCTTAAAAACGACCCCCAGGGGAAGCCGGGATGGCTCAGTGAGTTAAGCGCTCACTTTGCAGCGCCGGGGACCGAGGATCGAATCCCAGCCCCGGCCCGTGCGGACCCATGTGCTGAACTGGAAGCCTCCCCAGTTCAGTTCTGTCTCTGTATCTCTCTCTCTCTCTCTCTCTCTCTCTGTCAAAAATAAATAAATAAATAAATAAAAATATATTTAAAAAAAAACACAAAAACGACCCCCAGAGAGCCAGCAAGTGCTGAGGAATGAAGTTCCACAAATCCAGGCTTGGACTTGCCTGAGTCAGGAGGATGGATTCACGTCCGCCTCCCTTGGGCTAAAAACATTCATCCTTCACAGCAGAGAGACCGTCTTCATCCTTCTACTCCAAGATTTTTAAATTCATTCTGCATTATTGCCCGTTCACTGTGGCTATGTAATTTATGTTTATTGAATTTAAAACCTAGTGTTACCAGGCTAAGGATCCGGCTGCCTGTCTCTCATAACCCAGTAATCCTGAGACAAAGTTGGTGGAAAGAAAAGAGGGTTTATTCCAAATGCCAGCATTTCGGGCGAATGGCAAACTCTTGTCCAGTGTTCATCTCTCTCTCAGGGTGTCCAGAGGGTTTTATAGGCAGGTTAAGCAGAGCTAGAACAAAGGGGAAAAGGAGGAGTGCGTGGAGGGGGTCTTGGGAGAGGTGTGAAGAGGGAAATCTCTGGTTGTTAATAAAACAGGTGTCCGGAGGAAGCAACTTCAAATTAGCGTAAACAAGTTTCCAGGTAGCCTGTAATCTTGAGGAAGCAAATCCTTGAGGCTATTTGTCCTGTAAATGAGCTGGGCAGGCATTCAGTCCTGAGGTAAACAGTCATTAAAACTGGAATGGATAGAGCCTTGAAGTAAACATAGTCATTGCAACTGGTATGCGTGTGTATGGCAGGAGGGGAGGGGAGCAAAGAGAAGAAAAAGGCTTTTGAACTGTGTTAAGCTAAACTGCGTTGTCAAACCAAACTGAGCTTCTTAGTGTGTAAAATCCTGAAAATGGAATATACGGGGCCCCCCACACACTAGGATCACTGAGGCCATTCTCACCTGATTTTAAGCTTCAGGAGCACAGGGACACGCGGTTTTTCAGGGACCACCAGGCCCCCTGATGCTCAAGGCAGCCCAGGGAGTCATCCACCCAAGGGCGTGTGCTGACATCCCCCTGTATTTCCGGGACACGCTTCTCCCACTGCCACTGGACTTTTTAATTAGTGAAAGTTTTGATGTCAGATTACATATCATTCCCCAGAGAAGCATGTGTCCCAAACAGCCCCATGCCCTGAATACCAAATAAATATGAATTAAAGACGGAGCCAGCGAGGGATTCTGTTACTTGTTCTTTCCCTGTTTGAGAAAAGTGACACAAAGTCCCTGTGTTCAGTTGACTCTCCCGGGTTGAAAGAAACGGAAGTAATAATAGGGGTCAAAATAAGGCTTTACAGTTAACTTCAGTACTGCTCCCCAGGTGTCTGATGGAAGAGTGGTCGTTTCCTTAAAGTTCCAGTACTCTTGGCAACTCCGGGTCCCAGCCATCTCTTGTGGGGAGCGTGTCATAACTTTGCACCTGGCATAGCTGAGGGCCTGTTCTGTCTGTCTGTGGGACAAGGGAGCTGCAGTTAGTGTTCTGCCAGAAAAAGCGCGCTTTCTGAACCATCACATAGAAGTTCTTATGAGAAACTGTAGCCCAAAGAAGTTAGTAATTGACTCGTTTGAGGGGTCACAGATGTCCAGTAGCAGAGGACAGGCCTTGAATCCAGGCACCCAGGGTTCCTGACATCTGGAATGCAACAATCCTGAGTTACCCAAACTGAGTATTTATTATGAGGAAGGCATGATCCAAACTCTACAAGTGGGGATAAGGTGGGCAGGGAAACCGAGGGCATGGCACTGGCATTCTTAAGGAGCAATGGCGGTGGGGGTGGGAGGAGCAGGTGGATGGACAGGAGGAAGAGGCACAGAACCTGGCCATTGCCGTCTCCAGACCCGCAGGGCATCTGCAGCTGACTGCTGATGAGCAGGGGGATGCCCCAGGAGGAGTTTTGGAGCAACCCGCTTGCAAGCCCATAGGTAGTTGAACACCATGAAGGTTATTACTTGCAGTTCTTGCATAGCCATGCCCAACACACCTGAGGTCAGTTTCCCTGGGAGGGCTGACAGGAGCCAGGTGTCATTGCTCCCTCGCCTGGAGAGCCAGAGAAATCCGGAGCCAGGCAGTTTCAACCCTTCAGGACCAGAATGGGCCAGAGAAGTCCCAAGATGCCACTTGCCTTCTCATCCCACTCATCTACTTGACCTTAACTTCTCAACTTTCACAGGAGCCTAGGTGAAAGGCATAGTTCCATTTCTTCCCCCGTGCGTGTTTATTTCCTATGACCACTTATAATTGGCTCCCAACTGAGTCAAGGGGCAGATGTTGACATAATTTATAATCCAATCTGCAGATGTTCTTAAGTGTGACCCAGACTCAATGGAGACTTCCAATCAAAGCTCTGACTCAGTGTTTTACGCAATCATCTGTTTTATTTTAAAACATGTCTGCACTGCATTGAGCATCAACACAGATTTAACTAAGAAACCCACAGTCCTGTCCCAGCAGGCAATGGGTCCAGTGTACGACTTGGGGTGAACTGTTATTTTTCACAGTGAGAGTAAAGAAGAAAGGATAGACAAGATGAAATGGACAGTATTCCCAACTCCTGTTCAAGAATCTGAGTGAAGAAACGGAAAGACAAGCTCACAAAGCTTCTTCTAAATCCCCTTCTCTCAATCAGTTCGTGTTCAAATATGGAACCTGGGTTGGTGGACCAGCTGGACTTGGCAAAGAGAAGGGCACACTGTTTAAAATAACATCCACACATTGCTGAAAAAATGGGAGGAAAGGCTTGCGCTTTCTGACTCATCATTTACTTTTTCCTGTTTTATGAACTTGTGTAAGTTTAGAGTAGCGATGCCCAAACTTTTGGCTTCCCTGGGCCACACTGGAATTGTTTTGGGCCACACATAAAATACACTAACAAGAAGAGTCGATGAGCTTGGGGGAAAAAGAGGGTCACAAAAATCTCTCATGTTTTAAGAATTTGTGTTGGGCTGCATTCAAAGCCTTCGGGCTTCAGGTTGGACACGCGTGGCTTAGAGGATATGAGAACTGCACAGTCACATTCATGACAGAGCATCTGCTCAGTATGAGAACACGTCGTGTAGGGAAAGGCATTCAGCTGACCTCTGGGAAGAAAGGTACCAAGTCGGATGGTGCCAACGCAAAATGGTGGCATAGGCTCCTTCATTTTGATGGTTTCAATGAATTCTGACCTCACAGAAATACGGGGTATATCAGGAAGATGGGAAAAAGCTTCTATTTTTAAATCCAGCTGCTTTTTAAAAATTATTATTTTACAAGATTGTTTTTGCTCCCCGTATCTTTCCTCTGAGGCAGAAAGGAAATGTTAGAAGACTGGCAGGTGCTATTTCCCATGCCAGAGGCACACACAGGGGTCTCCTTTCTGTTTGGGGACCACCAGGGTCCTTGGCTTCTGGAACACTGGAGCCTCTGGCACCATGGGAGTTCCATCAGCCTCCCTGGCCATCCTTGGAGCTGAGGGCTCCATAATCCAGAACACAGCAGCCAATCTGAAGGAGTTGCACCCTGGGAATGAGCGGCCGCCCCCTTAGCTCTGGCTCCCCGTCATCGGAGGGAAGTGGAGGGAGCAAGTAGGAGCCAACCTTTGGGTCATCAAGTCATTGCTGGAAAAGAGGGTAAAGCAAGACTACAGGCTACCCAGAGGCCTGGTAGTGAGACACACAATGGCTTCTCCAATGTCTGTACTTTCTGTTTATCATCTAAAACAGGTGCCGTGGAGAGTATGTATCTGGTAGTGAAGGGCAGTTACTCCTTACAGCTTATCCAAGTTTAGGTTTCCTACTTGATTAAGTCAGGCTTTTCAAAATGGCCCAACTGGACAGGAATGTGTACATTTCAACAGATCAGAAATTGCAAATGCTTATGCCCTTTCACTGACATAGCACTAGACCCAAGGACCTCACTGGTATACATGTGTTTCAGATTCCTCTGCATTTTCACAATAACAGAGAACGGTCAGAACAAAGACATGATTACAGGTTCTCACATTGATGAAATTACATTATCTATCTCAGTTACAAATCAATTTACATAGTTTTGCTCCATTTTCCAGACATGTTGTCTTTGAAATCATCTTTTACAAAATTTATATTTAAAAACATTCTCAAAAGACAAATGCTAGAGGAACCAGTCTGGTGAGTTCTCTTTCCTTCGGTTATTTTTGGCAAGCGGAGGGATCACCATGGATTTTGAGTGGGACGGCCAAGCATTTCCATGGGTCATGTTCTCCCACATGCGTAGGGACGAGGGCAGTCGGAAACTCTTTTATAAACATGTTGGCAGAAGGGCACAATTCTGCAGCTCTTTAGGGCCTGTGACAAAGAGAAAGGTGATTGGCACTTTTTACTGGCACTGTGAACAGTAATCCCATGAGTCATGTCCCTATTGTTCTGTTGTCTAAGTCTTCCCGTTCTGCTCTCCATTCTCGTTCATTCTTCCTCCATGCCTGGTCTTCACACAGCCAGGGTCAGATTCCCAGACCTTCCCAAACACAGAAAACTGTGACTGTATTGTCACTCACGTCCCTCAACCCCTCAGTTGTATAACATTTGTCCTTTCCCCACTCCCCCTGCCCCTCAGTCATATATCAGCTGCCCAACAGAAATAAGAACAAGTTATCCTCTGGCTCTGAATATGAAGGTTCCGAATTCTTAGGAAGCTCTTGTGAAGACAAAGAATTCCTCCCCCTTAACACTGGCCCACGCTAGGAACACACTACCACGTGTATGGGTGTGGGAGGGACAGGAGGGAGAAAGGGGCCCCATCACCTGGAGCCCCCCTGAAGCAGATCTCTTCTGGAAACCTCCCACCTCTGATGATCAGGGACAGGGTGACTAGTTATCAAGTTCAAACTTAGTTTGCATTTTCTCTCAAGTTCAGTGAGTTGGAACATGAAGACAAGAAGTCAAATTGG
Organism: Craseonycteris thonglongyai; assembly: GCA_004027555.1. Taxonomy (NCBI): domain Eukaryota; kingdom Metazoa; phylum Chordata; class Mammalia; order Chiroptera; family Craseonycteridae; genus Craseonycteris; species Craseonycteris thonglongyai. The sequence goes on along the minus strand of PVKE010019870.1, from coordinate 737 downwards.
GTCAGATCTCAATGTGAGTCAACCAAAGAGCCACCTCTGGCTTTGACTCTTTTCTTGGACACTTATAAGGGCCAAGAAGACAGCTGTTCTTCTGGGGAAACTTCAAATGTAGGACTTGTAGAGGTAGAGGCCTCCTGACCATGACCCTCATTCAAAGGTTTCCATTAGTTCCAAGGCAGGAACCCTAAAGCGTCCACCTTCATTTAGCTATCACACGGGTGTAAGTTATTTACTTACGAGTACCTGCCCGACATTTTTCGCACAACCACGATGATGATCCCACCAAAGAATCCAATAGCTAGTAAGACCCCAACTATGATTCCAATCAGGGTTCCTGTTGCCAAGCCATCTGAATGAGAGGGAGAAAAAGCGTGAGCTCCAAATAAACAACACTCCTGCAATAATACAATGTGTCATTTGTACACAATGCCACTGCCCCACTGTAGATAGCGAATAACGTTCCATGCTGTTTCTCCTGTATCCTGTGGAAACTGTTTTAGGAGAGGGGAAACTTTGGGCTATTTGTAATCCCATCTTATGAATGAAAAGACTTCTGGGTCTCAGGATCTATCAAGCATATCATTCATACTGGGTTGGCTTCACTATTAATTATTGGGTATGTACATATTTGTGTGGGAGCTATTAAATTAGCCCCATGTTTATTCTTAGTAACAATAAATTGTGATGTGACGCCATTCTCCACAGCTATCATTAAGTGAATAGACACATTTGTGGTT
>PVKE010019869.1:0-28024 GCA_004027555.1 Craseonycteris thonglongyai | reverse complement strand
TAACATATCTCTCTCATGGGAATATAAGTAGACAGCTTTTGTAACTTATTGACTTTAGCAGATATTTATTGATCTGATCACTATTTTATGAAAATTAGAATTTTACTTTAGTTTCAATTCCTGCAGTGATTTTTTTCTTGTTTCTGTTCCTTTCCTTTCAACATCAGCATGATCTGAAAGTATTTAGATTAATTAATCTTTTCTGGCCCCCAAGTTCTAAGAAACAGAGGCAAAGGGAAGTCAGGGGAATAAACTAAAATCACCTGAGAGGGACAAATCTGAGCCTTGAACTCAGTTCTCTGGTCCCTGGACATTTGCTTTTCTAATATTTAAAAATCATGTTTAAATCAAGTATGATGCAATTGGAGATTTGAACACCGGCTGAATAATTTGTATATATTCAAAAGTTATTGTTAATTATTGTAGGTGTGTTAATAGTATGTGAATATGTTTTTCTTTTAAGATGTTATATTTTAGAGGTAGGCACTGAAACAGTTATGGATGAAATGATAAAATATCTGGGATTTGCTCCAAAATAATATAGCAGATGGGAAATTGGTGGGGTTATAGATAAACAAGATGGGCCAGGAGTTCATTGTTGAAGCTGGGTGGTGGGTGTGTAGGGATTCATCAAACTGTTTTCTCTACTTTCATATTCATCATTGTATATGAAACATTTAAAAATAATAAAAATTTAAAAACACGTTTTAGCCACATACCCTTTTCAGACAAACAATAGTGTAAGATCCTAATTTCTGAGTTTGCATCCAGAGTTTTGCTGGAAAACAATCTATCAAATCTTAAAATAGGCTGTAGGACAGACATCAGGATGGAGAGAACAGCTAAATATTCACTCACAAATGGGTCACTATTGAGGGAAGCCAAGAGTCCCCTGGAAATGCAAGGAGTGTCTCACTGAGTTGCCAAAAATCAGCTCGAATTCTGATAGATGTTCCTTCTGAGAGAAGCACAATTGTGTTCTCATCTTTAATGGAGTCAGCACCCAAGGACCCCCAAAATAGCACCAACAGTGCTTCGTCGGTGAGTCTAAGAATAACAAAAAACATTTTTAGTTCTTCCCTCCGCATGCCTGTGGTCATTCCTGCACACTGCATTCTTGGAAAGAAGCCTTCTTGGGGACTATGAGTAGGTGGGAAGTCAGGGGAAGCTTGTCAGAGACAATCTGACAATATCAGAATTGCAGAGTCACGTGCAGCAATTCTGTTTCTGGGAATTCTCCTATAGCTATATTCATATAGGGATATTTGTACAAAAATATTCATTGCAGCATTGTTTGCCATAGCAAACATCGTAAACAAATTGACATTCTTTCTTGGAAAATGGCAATAGTGAACATGGCCATAGAGCGGAAGACCACACGGCCATTACAGTAATCAAGCTCAATCTCCGGGTGTTGGTGTGGAAAGATGTACAAGATAAAGCATTAGGTGAAAAAAACACCAGAGACATGGTTTGATCCTGCAGGAGGCTAGCAGTAGTTCTGGAAGGCATGTGTGTTGGTCCCGGGATGCAACTGAGACTCACCCCAAGCCGGAGGAGCTGACAGAGCCAGTCTTCAATGCCAGGTCTGTGTGGCCACAAAGCCTGTGTCCCTGACCATTCATGGCCTCTGTATGTCGACACACTTGACCTTCTGTAATTCTGGGGGCACATTAAGGTGACCAGATTTTAACATTGGTAAAGCGGGACACCATTGACCGGGGTGGGGGTGAGGGGGGTTCTTGATTAAAAATTTGGTCTATCTCCCGCCGTTCCCTAGCTTGTCGTGCATTCTTTCCAAAAATCGAGACTTTTTTAAAACACCGCGGGACGCAGGACAAATTGTTAAAAATTGGGACTGTCTCGCCAAAAGCGGGACGTCTGGTCACCCTACATGTGTGAGGACTAGGCCGCTCTCTGCCACACTCCCCCTTCTTTGGCCCATGTGCCTGGAAGTTCTTACTAAATTAGTTCCTGAATTCTGAGACCAGAAAGAGCAAACAGAGCCCAGGTTCCCACGGAGAAGCAAGGACCTTCTTGTCCCCAGTGTCAGCCACCGGGACGTGGCTTCTTGCGTTCTCCCACTGCAGCTCTTTTATTTACGGTGCTCTTTTATTTACTTTCCCAGGGATTTCTTTGGGGATGAGATGAAGCCAGCACAATGACCTTTCCACCTGGAGTCTTTGGCCCGCAAGAACCTAGTCTGAGATCCCTACCAGGCTCCTTCCCCTTTGTGTGTCTTTCTTTTTCTTTTCTCCTTCCCCCCACCCACCCCCAGGAGTGATTAAATGAAGCTTAAAATCTCTGTAGAAGGGCAAAGATGTGACAGAGAAGAATTGTTTTAAAGACATCACCATCTTTCTCCCCACACATGGACTCCCTGCATACGATATGTCTAAAATCAGAGGGTCCTCTGTTTTTAACTTCCGGAAGCCGGCTCTGAGTCTCTGAGGTTGGCCTGTCTCTTCCGTCACAGTCACTGTGCTGTTATCTAAAGTAATTCAAGTGTGGAGGTAAGGTCATCGTAGTGGGGTCTTCCACAGGGATTTGCTGAAGATCAACTGAAAAATATCTTGCCCATGCAGGTTGAAAACAAGCTCAGAAACCAGGCAGAGGCCACAGAGTTGCTGTAGTCAGCCTGGGGTTCCAGCCATGAGCCTGAGTCTGCTCAACTGCTTTGCTCTTGAAGTCCCTGTCACCAGCATGTGGAGGTGGTAACTCAGTAGGAGCCCAGCGCAGATAGGGAAGCCCTCCTTAATCAATGAGAATTGATTATGCTAAGCCTCCAAGTCTTTGCAGGGAGAGACAGGCCTCAGGCAGAGATCTCAACCTTGACTGAAAGGTGAGGAGACAGAATTGGCTTCTAAAAGTCTATGCTGAGAGTTCCCCAGGTTAGAGAGACATTTCTGGCTGAGATGATGCCCCTCGCCCTCTGCTCTTTCTCCGACCTGCACAAGCCACCAGGCAGTGGGTGGATTCAGTGAAATGGTGGCCTTCAGCAATCCAGATTCCTTAACTTTCACCTAATGATTTGCTGCCACTTTGTTCCCTGTTCTGGGCTCTCACATTTCTAAGGGTGACAAACTGGGTATCACATTCAATAGAGATTGCTTCCTGGTCTTTGCATGTCATCCTTCTATAAATACATCCTGGTATCATTTTGGCTTCTCAACAATAGCACTGCATTACACATCCCTCCATCTGTGGTCAACCATGACCGCCTAGTATCTTTGTGCTACACCTGTGCCTAATGTGTCCTCATCAACCCTGTTTGTCCATTACTGGCTTCCTCATTTCTAAATTTACCTACCACCTTCCATATTCCCACTCTTAGAAAATGTGGCACGATGTTAGCTAGAGCCAGGACTACTCAAACTCTGTTCTCTTTCAGTACTGTCTGGGAAATATTTTATAATTTTTATTTATTTATTTATTTATTTTTGACAGAGAAAGAGAGAGAGAGAGAGAGAGAGAGAGAGAACCGAACTGGGGGAACTCCCCAGCTCAGCACATGGGTCCGCATGGGCCGGGGCCGGGACCCGATCCTCGGTCCCCAGCACTGCAAAGTGAGCACTTAGCCCACTGAGCCATCCCGGCTTCCCCTGGGAAATATTTTAAAACCTTCAAATTGGAAAGAGCAGAAAGAAGGGTAAGAGAAAAACTACAGCCCAGGTGCAAAAGGAACAGTAGCAGGTTAGAATGAACAGAGCTCTGAAAGGCAAAGCCGTGGGTTCAAGGGCCAGCCTCCATTTTAGTAACTGTGTGACCTTGGGCAAGTCGTTGGGCCTCTCTGGACCTCAGTTTCCTTACCTGTGAAAGGAGACAGTTTGACTACTTTAATCTCTATTTCAGACTCCAACTTGAATACCATAAAATGAATCTGTAACTGTGTCCCTTTATGAAAGCTTATGGCTTTTGGGAGTTCCAGAGTCAGGTGGAAAAGACAAAGGCTGGCCTAGTGCTCTGAATCCTAGGATATTTTATTGATCTCATTGTTTGACATATTATGGAAACAATATAAATGTCACCCACCTAGTTCCATAGCTTACTGGTATATGCTGAAGAAAGATGGTAGGAGGAAGAGGACATTTTCCTGTTAACTCTCGGTTTTAGCACCTTCTCCTCATAAGCACAACCTGAGGTATCATCAGGAAAGGGGCGGGCCGGCCCTGTGACCGTCATCTCTACCTCTGACATGTTTTTCCCTAGAAGGTCTCTAAGTTCTCAGTATTGTGTGAGAATCAGGTTGGCCTCTTGGTCCTGTGGGGGAACATTCAGGCCCTTCATACGATCAATGTCAAAAAAGCAGAAGAATACCCCCATGTATAAAGTCTTTCATATCAACTAGGGAAAAGTTTTAAAGCATCATGAGGTGAGGATGAACAGCTTCTCACCAGGTGACTGTGGAAGATGTTCAGGGTGGCAAAGCCCTGTTCCATTACCTCATCCTGTAGCATGGGGCAAAAATCAAAAGAAATAATAGTGGATCTTTTTGACTGCATACCCTTGCCACTTTAGAGTGCAAGATAGCCCTCTCATGCTTATGAAGGCCACCGTCAACTAGGTGTTTTCAAGTTGAAGTGATTTTGTCCTGGGATGTGTAAAGAATTTGTACTATGATCTCATAGTCACAGTGGGTAACTTTTGAGAAATCGTGGAAGAGATAAATAAGATTGGATATGCCGTCAGAGTGGATCCCAACCACAGAAAGTCAACGCAACATCAAGGCCAGGTCACAGTCTAAAGTAAATTTATTTTAAAGGTTTATTTTATTATTTAAGAGGAGGTGAGAGAGAAAGAGAAGGGGGAAGGGCCCAGGGCAATCTTCAGAGTTGTACATCATTAGTTGTGACATGGTTTCATTCCACACAGGTGGGTGTGGGGCGGGAACTGAACCCGGGGCCTCCCGCTTGGGGGACGAGAACCTTCACCACTGAGCCATCTTGGCAGTTACCAGTTGTGCCGCAGTTCACCATATAGGGTTTGCACAGGCCGGGTCTCAGAATCAATTGCTGGACCTTGTAATTGTGAGGCAAACACTCAACTACTGAGCTATCCCAGCATCCCCTAGAGTAAATTTATTTTAAAAAGGTGGAGGATTATGAAAGCTAGAAAAATGTACCATTGGTACCAAGGCCAGCAAATGCATGCTAAGAAGCTGTACTATACAAGCCATGTTTTATTTATGATGGATTACTTGGCTGGCACATTTCAGGGGCTACTATAGATAAAGCATGTATGTACTAAAAAAACCCAAAAAAACACACACAAAAAAACAAACAATTAACTTGGCATCTGTAATGTTGTGGATAAGATGGAGAAATCAGGGATGTTTGGCAGTCTTTTGGAGAGCATTTTTCATCTCATGGTTTATTATTCATTAGTTTCATGAGTGGGTTGGGGTCCATATGGTAAGAGTGGTTACTATCAGAGCTTTCGTCCTAGTCCCAACCCTTTCAACATTAATGTCACAGAGTGGGATAAAAATAGAAAAGATAGATAGACATGTCAAATTTGCCAGTGACCTGAACCCAGGAACAATTGCTAATGTAGTCCCAGGCAGCATCATTCAAAGTGATGTTGATTGCATTTAACCTTAAGCTGAAAAAATATATACATAAAGTTCTACATTTTGGGTTCAAGTGCACATATGCAGAATGAGAGAGATGAAGCTTGGCAGAAATCTACATGAAAACACATTAGCATTTCAGTTGACCACAAGCTTAATGTGATGTAGCGTTAAAAATAAGCCAGTGGTGTCTTCAGTTTCTCTCACCAGAAGTAAAACGTCCAGGCACAAAGTATGTTTTCTCCCTACGTCTTGTGTTTGTCAAAGATCTGGTGATCTGTGTTCAGTTCTTGACCTTCAAAATTTTAAGAGAATCACTGAATTAGGCTGAATAGAGTGTTTTCAAACAATATTTATTGGTTGTTAATTAGGTGGCAGGCACTACAACAGACCGTGGAAATGCAGAGATATACAGAGATGTTCCTGTTGTCACGGTGCTGATCGATGGGGAATCTGAAAGGGCATCAGCATGAGGCACATGAGGGAAGCGCTAGAGTGGTGAGCATGGCCCTGTGGAGTGTGAGGGGCAGATGCAAGGAATTCTGACTGAGAGGATCAGGAGCAGAATCAGGGAAGCTCAGAGGATGTGGACTTTGAGATCCATAACCTTTAAAAGTTGAAAGAAACTTTTTTCTGATGCTTATAAAATGGGGGAGGGGGGATGGCTTCTTCTCAAAGGACCCTTTGTCTCCAAAACTCTGATGTGGCATAATTCTTATATCTGAGGATGGTCCCTGTGCTACAGGGTCACATAGATAGAATAAGAATTCTATGGCCATGTAATCCTACTGAATTTCATTCAATTGTCTTTCTTGTGAGCCAGTTTTTCCCCAGTTGCTAAACCCTTTTTTGCAAGATTTTCTGCTAGAATTCAGCTGGCCCACCAAATTTAGTATTATCTGACAGTTTGACAGGCACATCCTCATTCCTTTTGTCCAGATCACAAAGCTTATGACCAGAATAGATCCACCCTCAACCCAGAGCAGGTGGCTTACCCCTAGGTATGTCCCAGGTTACTCTCCAAGGATTCTTGCCAAGGACAGGATGCATGTGAAAAGACCTCAGGCTTGTGAGTGAAGGAAAGAATTAGCACAGTTGGAAATTCTATTACACTAAGAAAGGCAGCCTTGAAAAGAAAGCAAATAATTATACTGCTCTCAGTGAGGTAAGTGTATGTCTTTAACCCATGTTGAAAACAGAGAAAGGAAAAAGTATGAAAAGATAGCTCCTATAGTTTGTTATCTTGAAAGGACCTATGTCCTGCTGTTTGTGTGGCAGGAGAAGGGTCCCCAGCAAGTTAACAACTGGGGCTTCAAGATCAAAATTTGCATTTAGAAATAGAAGTTTGCTTTCATATATGTATCCTTGTATGCAGAGACAATGAGTCTTCTCAAAGGTGGGGCAGACCCCCATTTGTGGATCATCCACCTGGTCTCTTCCATGCTGTCCTCATCAGCTCTGGCTCCATTAAAAATCCTGTGGGGAAGCTGGGATGACTCAGCGGGTTAAGCACTTGCTTTGCAGCCCCAGGGACCAAGGATCAAATCCCGGCCCCAGCCTGTGCAGACCCATATGCTGAACTGGGGTGTGCTTCCCATGCAGCAGGCCCCCAGTTCGGTTCTTGCCCCCCTGGTTTGGCCCCTGGTTCAAGGGGGTGTGCCTCCCATTCGGGAGGCTCCCAGCCCAGTTTCCACCCTGCATGGCCTCCACCCACCTGTGTGGAATGAAACTATGTCGAAAACTGATGAAAACTGATGGCATACAACTATGGAAACTGCTCTGGGCCCTCCCCCTTCTCTCTGTGTCTCTGCCTCTGTCTTTCTCTGTCTCCATCAAAAACAATAAATCTTTAAAAATATAAAGTAAATTAAAAAAAAATTCCTGTGGTCCAAAGAGCACCTTCTACCAGATAGTGAATCCTAGATTCAGAGGATTCTCTCCACATGCCATAATCCTTTCTTTATCTATATCTTCTCATATTTTTATTAATATAAATGATATTATTAATACTCTGTGATAATTAATTTTATATGTCAACTTGGTTAGGCTCTAGTACCCAGATATTTCGTCAAACACTAGTCTGAACGTTGCTGTGAAGGCTGATGGTTTTTGGTTTGTTTGGTTGGTTGGTTTTGCATGAGATGAACATTTGAACAGTGAACTTTGAGTAAAGCAGATTACCCTCCATAATGTGGGTGGGCCTCATCTAATCAGTTGAAGGCCTTAAGAGAAAACCGTGATGTCCCCAGAAAGAAGAAGAATTCTGCCTTAGGCTGCCTTTGAAGTTTAGCTGCAATATCAGTCCTTCCCTGATCTCTAGCCTGCAGGCCTACCTTGCAGATTTTGGATTCACCAGCCTCTACAATTATGTGAGTCAATTCCTTAAAATCTCTCTCTGTCTAAATAGGATGTATATATGCATACATTTTTATTGGCTCTTGTTCTCTGGAGAACTCTGACTAATATACTCTTTCAACTGGAGAACCAGTAGTTCAAGTGTTTCCCTTGACCCCAGAAATAATCTCATCTCTTACTTAACAGATGAAAATCAGGCTCCAGACATCAACTCCCTCCACTTCCTACCCCTACACCCAAGCAATTACCTGGGCTTGCGTGTGCCCTCACCTTCTACCCTCAAGCTAAGGAAAGATGAGCCTCTTCCTGTTCTGAGTTAGTCCCTCCACCTGTGCTCTTGAACCCTTCTCATATCCCCCAAACCCGGCCCCTGCTCCATTCATCATCTCTCTCTAGTACTTACGGGCGCCCATCCATCTGCTTCCCCGATATCTAAAAGCATGTTCAAAGGTCACCAGGAAGCAAAACATCCTTTTAAATTTCAAGTGGCACCTCACCTCTGTCCTCCCCCTCACAGCCAGGCTCCTCAAGGCTGTCTTCCACAGTGTCGCCTCCCGTTCACTCTTTAGCTGCTCATTCGACCTTTCACCCCTCACTCTTTAGCTGCTCATTTGACCTTTCACCCCTCACCATGACATTCAGTCCCCTCCACCAAAGACACCGGTGGGCCCTTTTACCAAACCAGGGGGCGCTTTTCAGTCCTGACTTCTCTGCAGCCTGTCACACTGACCACTCCCTTCCCGGATGTCCCCACCCACTGATGCCATGTCTCCATCCCTTCTGGTTTTCCCAAAGTGAGGGATTCCTACCACCGGTGGCAGAAGGGATCATTTTAGATGGGACATAGTCACAAGGAGGGCCGTGTACACTGTGTAAAATGTTCACCTCTGGTGTGAGACCCCCTGCCTCAGCACGAAATGAAATATGAGTTGTGCAGTGAGAATAAAGATCCTTCATTCTTTGTCAAGTCTTCTGAGTGAAACAAAGAGAAAGCCTCAGTTTGGAATTAACGTGTCTTTAATGCCTTTCTAATGCTTGCTAATCTTCCTCTTCTAAAACAAAACAAAAAAAGAAGGCAGTCTCAGGCTTCACGCCTTCTCTGGCCAATAGCCTCCGGCTGGAATGTAGAAGCAGGCTTTTGTTTCCATTCAGAGTTATTTTGGGGAGTACTTTCTATTGGTGGTAAGTGAAACTATTATACTTGCTCATTTATTATAGCAGTAATACATTTCCTTTAAAATGACCTCGTAAAAATAAAACAAAGTTGAGCTGAACTGAGAAAGAGCCTAAGAAGATCATAGTACAGGTGACATAGGCTGGGGGAGGCAGTGCCTGAGGTTTGGGAAACACTGCTTTCCACACTGGTATTTCTCAGGACTCTGACCTCTGAGCTCCTCCCACATTATTCATTCTTTGTGCGATTTCTCATCTAGTCACATAGACCCAATCACCGCTGATATAAGATGACCTCTTGTATCTCTGTGTGTAGCTCTCTCCTGAGCTGTGAAGCCTGATTTAAATACCCTATGCTGTCCTCACCCTCACATCCTGCTGCTCTTAGGGTGACCAGACATGTGCTGGTGCTGATGTCCACAGAACAGAGCCAGCTTTAAGGCCGGAAGGTTCCTTGGCCTCAAGCATCACAAATCCAAGGTCAGGGTTCCCCTGGGGGAACTCTGCACTGAAAGGTTACTAAAGCTGGGACATAGTTATCAGGAAGACACATAGGGAACACAGCCAGAGCTAGTCCAGTAGAAATGGCAATAATCACTATCATTTATTGTGCCAGGTACTGTTCCAAGGAATTTATATTTAATTCTCACAACCATGGAAGAAACCAAATTCAGTAATTTTTCCTCCTGGCTGCACAGACCCCATTTCCCAGCCTGCCTTGCAGCTGGAGTAGTCACATGACTGGGATCCAGGTGTGGTAGAATGTGCATTGCTTCTAGTTTTGGACCACAATGCCTCCCCTCTCCCACCCAGCCCATCCCCAAATCATCTCACTCTACCTAGCAGTTAGCAGAATCACAAAATGGAAGGAACACGAGTCTGTAAATTTCCACATGGAAGGCCCCCACTGAACATCCACTTGGACTGTTATATGTGTGGCATAAACCTTTCTTATTAAGCCACTAAGATTTGAGGGCTTATCTGTTTTAGCAGCTCGAGTTCCCTGCTTAATTCCACAAGCCCAGGCTTAGTGCTATTACTGTGGTCATTTTCAAATGAGGATCTTTAAGCAGATAAGCAACTCTCCCAGGGCAACAACTAGTAAGTGCTAGAGTCAGGATTCAAACCCAATCCATTCAGCCCAGAGCCCGGACTGGCAGCTACTATTAATACTTCTTGCCTATTAAGGGCTGAGTGGATTAAAAGGGCTCATGCATACACACTGCTCCATGGTGACTGATAGCTGGTCAGTGCTAAACAGAGGCAGCTGTTATTATCCACGATTGTGTGAATGTCCTGTGGCCCTTCACAGACATCTTTCAACCCCACCCTGTCACCTTAATACTGTCCTACCTCCCATGACCCCTGACCCTGACTCACTTAATGCCTGCTAGGTGTCTGACAATCTGTAGGGAGTGTATTTGCCACCTTTCTGACCTCTTGTGTGTGTGTGTGTGTGTGTGTGTGTGTGTGATTATAGGTGTATATTGAGGTTCCTTGTGCAAACTGGGGCAATGTGTGCTTGTGGAGTGAGTGTGATTACACTGCTGTAAAGTCAGGGGTCTCACCGGCTTGAAAGAACCTCCTCACAGGTATGTGAGTCAAACTGGAGGATGAAGCAAAGTTGGGGGAATAGCTAACATAATAGAAGACAAAAGCAAGACTCCAAATGTTCTCAGCAGGATGGAATGATGGGCCAATGCCAAGAAAAAATTTAATAGAGAAAAACAAATAACAAAATCTTGGAGAAAAAAGACCTGAAAGGTCAGTGATGGGAGCCTCTGATTTTTCCCCTCCAGATTGTTGCTATTCTAGTCGCAGCTGTTTAGATCTTATTATCTCTGGGTGTGTGAAGAAATTACCTTATCTACTTAAAAATCTTGTTAAATTCCACTTAAACAAGTTAGCTTAGATTTTTAAACCCTGAGCCCTTAAAGCAGATGCATCAGAAGCAGACTTGTGTCTAATCTGATTGTGTGATTTTTGCTTCAGCAAATGTTTAATGAATAAACTTCAACGTTGTTTCTTATTGATCGGAGCTGTGGTCCTGATGGGGAAACCACTGTAAATCTACAGTTTGTCGTTTTATTTGCTTCTCTCACCTGATGAAATGGAGCTGCAAAAAAGGCAAATGTATATTTTTTTCAAAAACTAGAAGGCAGGTCATTAGAACCAATTTACTAGTTTTTCATGTGACAGAAATTTTAGTAGGATTGATATCTGGTGAAGTTGTTAAAACCTAAGGCCCTTCAAAATGTTACTTTAAGAGATTCTGGTTAAACTCATTCCACTCAAGTTTTGGAAAAAATAAAATGTTAGGTTAAGTAATAAGTGGCAATATAATCACTAATAAGTAAAACAATTGTCTTAAATCAGAGTTGTTGGAATTCTTATTAAAATGCAGATTCTCTGGTCCTGCCCTTGACAGGGCAGGACCTGGGAACCTGCATTTTAACAAGATCTAACATGGTTCTTCTACACATGTGAACCTCTGGATTACAAAGAAAAATAGCAAGATTTCTTATTTTTTCCTTTAGCTTCTCTTCCTTTTTTTCAATGTATAAGTTTTTATCTTCTCTCTTTAGCTCTTCCTCTTCCCTTCTTTTTTTCCCCCTCCTTTTCTTTTCTTTTTTGAATCAGATTTGCTCAGTTACCTGCCAAACCAAGCGTAGCATGTGCCAGCAGTAAAACCTGACTTCCCAGGGAGTGAGGAAGAGAGTCTTGAAATAAGTAAACTTAGGACACACTTCCTGGACATATTAAACAGAGCACAGGTAATGTCTTTTTCAGATTTACAGTGGTTTCCCCATCAGGACCACAGCTCCGATCAATAAGATCCTTTTCTGATGACTCAGGTGGTCAGTGTCCCGGGTGAGATGTGGTTGCAGGAGCTTCACAGGTTGACTGCACTTTGGGATCAGCTTGGTTGGGGCCTCGACTGTACAGATTCAGAAACTTTATCTTTTTGGTTTACTGGGAGCAATCACGTATTGCAAAGTAGAGTCACACTGTAACATTCTGTCACAGTGTAACATTCACAAGGGAATGAAGACAACCTGAGTGCCACTGCATTGCTGCACTGGGAGGGATAAACCTTTGCATCACAGATGGGTGAGGCACTTGCCAATTCTGTTTCTTCTTTCTGGGCACGTGGGATGACAGTGTTTCCCGGCCTCACTTGCAGATGGGTGGAGCTATGTGTTTGAGGTCTAGCCAGTGGAGTATGGGCAGAGGTGATGTGTACCAATTTCAGATGTAGCCATCAAATGCCCCAGGTGCTGCAAGTGAGGGACTCTGCAGTGAAGGAGACATACAGAAGGAGGCTTGTGTCCTTGAGTTGTCACATGGAAGACTGCCACCAGGAGAGGTGCCTGACTCACAATGGACCGTGATGTGGGCAAGAAGTAAACTTTTGTTGTATTAAGACACTGAGCTTTAGCAATTGGTTACATTATAGGTTAGTGTTAGTATATCGCTCTAGGGAGAAAATAAATAACTGGTTTTCACTTTTCCACATACTCTCATCCCCATAACAAGGTACTTGAGAAGCCCCGGCCTCAGAAGCTTGCTTGGAGAGCATGAAATGCAGGTAGTTTATTTAGGCTGTGGTACAACATAAGTGAGCATTTCTACCTTAATTTAGGAGGTACTGGGAAGTAATTAATGGAAGTAAGTTGAGGGAGAGGGCATTAAAATGGTCATTCTCCAAGCATAGGATACTTCCTAATCTCCTGTTTATCTTTTGATTTAGGAGAAGAGAGAGAAGAAGTAGGAGAACTGAGAAAAAAATGTAAGTACCCAGAAATGTGTGATAAGGATTAAAATCCTCAGATTTTAAGATCATGCAGGTTTATGCCACAATAAGGAAGACTCTGGGCTGGAGAGGAGGAGATTGGCCAAAAGCATGAGTCAGGCAGGCCCGAGTTAAGTTCCATATGAACATGGCATGTGCTGTCTTTCATTTGGAGCCATTCCAAATATAGTAGCCCAAAACTTCACCCTATGCCAACCCGATCTCAAAGAATGGCTATTCTATTTTTACATTTTCTCAGGGAAGAAATCATAGAGTTAGTCTCAACGCCTCTTTCTTTCATGCCCCATGTTCAATCCACTGGCAAGTTCTGTATGTTCTACCTTCAAAACATATCAAATCAATCAGCTGCCTCTTCTACCCAGTGTCCAGCTACCATCATCTCTTGCTGACATTATTCCAAAGTGCTCCTAACTGGTCTCCCTCTTCCATCCTTGCTCCTCTACTGTCTGTTCTCTCCACTGTAGTCATAACATTTTTATTTAAAAATGGAAATCAGATCATGTTGCTCAAACTCTCCAAATGCTTGCCATCTTGCAGAAAATAAAAATCCAAAGTTCTTATCGTGGCCTACCAGATCTACAGGATCTGGGCCGCAGCCTCCTCTCTGATCTCATGCCTACCATTCATTTCTCAAGGAGACAAAGTTTGTGCCCTGCCTGCAACCCCGGCTTGCCCTACAGGTCACCTGCAGACACTGCCCTATTCTCCAACGGCCTTTCTGCCTCTGTCTGGAGGTATTCTATGGCCTCAGGGACAGGTTCCAGAAGCCATCTTCACAGTGAGACAAGTGTTGGATAGGGAAGCCGCATGGCTCAGTGGGTTAAGTGCTCACTTTGCAGCCCTGGGGATCAAGAATCGAGTCCTGGCCCCAGCCCATGTGGACCCATATGCTGAACTGGGTTGTATCCCCAGTTCAGTTCTCACTGTGTTGAGCTTCCCATGTGGGAGGCCCCTGGCCTGGTTCCCACCCTGCACTGCCCCCTGCTCACTGGTGTGGAATGAGACCATGTCGAGGGCTGGTGAGGTACAGCTGTGGAGACTGCTCAGGGCCCTCCCCATTCTCTCTGTCTCTGTCAAGAACAATAGAATAAATCTAAAAACAAAAAAAAAAATTGTTGGCTAAATAGCCAGCTTCCTGGCTGTTCACTGGGATGGTTCTGAGGCATGTTTCATACATTCTCTCAGAAGTCCTCTGCAGGGTTGAGCCTCAGTTGCCTGCAGTGGTCACCCACTCATTAATGTCTCATTCATTAGCTCTCCTTCCTTCCTTCTGTCATGACCCCCTTCTTTCATAGTGCTCCCTAAGATCACCTCTAGAAGAAACCACGTGCAGGCAAATATTTGTCTCAGGGACTATGCAAACTAACACACCACTCATTCATTCTAGCTGTACCAGCTTCCTATTTGTAGGACATTCCAAACACCTCAGAGCCTTTTCATCTTCTGTTCCCTCTGCCTGGAACACTCTTTTCCTCTAGTCCTTCAGGTCTCTGCTCAAATAATGCCTTCTCTGATATACATATAAAGTAGGAACATTTACCTCCCTAATCGCTCTCTATCTCCAACCTCTGCTTTATTTCTCCTTTTATCACCAATGGCTAACAGCCCCAGTGCATTTTGACCTGTTTATTTTTTGAATTTTTTTTATAACCAAAAAATCTTTTTATTACTTAATTGGGGTGGCATTGTTTAGTAAAATGATGTAGGTTTCAAGTATCCATTTCTATACTGCATCATCATAGATTGCCTTGTGCGCTCACCACCCACAGTCAGTTCTCCTTCTATCACTATACTGTTGACCCCTTTTCCCTCTTCTGCCACCTCCCCACTTCTCTTTTACCCGCTGGTAACCACTAAATGGTTGTCTGTGTCTACGAGTTTTTGTTTCTTATTTTGTTTGTCTTGTTGCTTTCGGTTCTATATCCCACATATGAGTGAAGTCATATAGTTCTCAACTCTTTCTGTCTGGCTTATTTTGCTTAGTATGATACTCTCAAGATCCATCCATGTTGCAAATGGCAGTATTTCATCTTTTCTTATGGCCAAGTAGTATTCCAGTATGTAAATGTACCACATCTTCTTTATTCAGTCACTATCGAAGGACAGACACTTTGGTTGTTTCCACATCTTGGCTACTGTGAATGATATTGCAATGAACATAGGGGTACATATATCTTTACAGATAAACGTTTTCAGATTTTTTGTGTAGATACTCAGAAGAGTGATTGCTGGCTCATATGGTAAGTCTATTCTTCTTCTTTTTAAAAAATATTTATTTAAAATCAGAGAGAGACAGAGAGAAGGGGGAGGGCCCAGAGCAGTCTCCACAGCTGTACTTCACCAGCCCTCAACATGGTCTCATTCCACACAGGTGAGCAGGAGGCAGTGCAGGGTGGGAACCAGGCCAGGAGCCTCCCATATGAGAAACACACCCCAGTTCAGCATATGGGTCCACATGAGCCGGCCCGGGAGTCGATCCTCGACCCCGAGGCTGCAAAGTGAGCGCTTAACCTGCTGAGCCATCCTGGCTTCCTGGTAAGTCTATTCTTAAAATTTTGTTATACATAGTTTTATTATACATAGTGGCTGTACTAATTTACATTCCCACCAGCAGTGTGTGAAGATTTCTTTTTCTCCACAGCCTCTCCAGCGCTTGTTCCTTGTCTTGTTAATTATAGCCATTCTAGCAGGTGGGAGGTAGTATCTCATTGTGGTTTTGATTTGCATCTCCCTAATAGCTAGTGAAGGTGAGCATTTTTTCATATACCGGTATCTGTTGGCCGTTTGTGTGTGAGAGAAATGTCTGTTCTGGTTCTCTGCTCATTTTTAATTGTGTTGTTTATTTCTTTGATGTTGAGTTGTACATATATATTTTGGATATTAGCCCCTTATCAGAGGTGTTATTTGCAAATATTGTCTCCCATTTTGTTAGTTGCCTCTTTGTTTTATTGATGGTTTCTTTTGCTGAGCAGAAGCTTTTTAGTTTGATATAATCCCATTTGTTTATTTTTGCTTTTACTTTCCTGCTTTGAGGCCAAATTCATAAAAATTCTCCCTGAACCCAAGGTTTATAAGTTTAGTACCTATGTTTTCTTCTATACAATGTATTGTTTCAGATCTTATGTTTAGGTCTGATCCATTTTGAGTTAATTCTGGTATATGATAGATCACAGTCCAGATTCACTCTTTTGCATGTAGCTTTCCAATTTTCCCAGCTTCATTTACTGAAGAGGCTTTCTTTTCTCCATTATATGATTTTGGTCCCTTTGTTGAAAATTATCTGTCCATACATATCCGAGTTTATTTCTGGGTTCTCAATTCTATTCCATTGATCTGTGTGTCTGTTTTTCTGCCAAAACAATGCTATTTTGATTATTGCCATTTGGTAATGTAAAGTGAAGTCAGGGAGTGTGAGACCTCTGGCCTTGTTCTTTTTTCTCAGGATTTCTTTGGTTCTGTTTATTTCTTGATTATCTCCCCCAGCAAAAGCTAAGCTTCATGAGAAAAGGGATATAATCTGCTTCATTCTGTTTTGTTTATGCCTGTTTTCCCAGCCAGTGTTAACAATGGTGCCTGGTTCATAGTAGGTGTTCAGTTCATATTTGCCGAATGAATGGACAGAGAGAAGACAATTATGAGAAAATAAATAATATGCTTGGCTATAGTCACATAATACAACTTGGCTTTAATGATCTTTTTCGGTAATACCTCAGAGTCTATAAGATGAAAATGTTACCACTACATAAGACGGATCTTGGGATATACTCAACTACTTCTTTCCTGTCAAAGAATTTGAGGCTTTCCCCCCATGAAAACGAGGAAGAGTTCTTTCACAAGTGTGTCTGTTTCCTGAGTTTTGTTATAAGAAGCATTTTAGGTCCTAATAATAGTATCATTCATGAATTCTTTTAATTTAGAAGGTTTTTAATAGATATAAAATCCTTCTAAATGAAAAGTTATATATATATTCCCCCCACCCCCACCCCAAAATAGCAGAACTGTACCACTGGGTAGCTTAACATGCTTCTGCCAAGGGCAGGAAACATTCTGATGTGATTTCACTGGGTACATGTCACCTTTCAGGTTGTTATTAATGAATAAGCAGGGCCCCAAAGGTGTGGCGAGTAACTCTTACACCTGTTCTAGCAGGTTTGAGGCGTCCACCTGAGCTTTTTCTCCTCATCTCCTTTGTTCCTTGGCATACCTTTCTCATGGGTAGTGATCTGGATCTCTTCTCCATTGTGTCATTCTTCAGGTTCCCGCTTAAATGGCAGCTCTCAGAGAAACCTTCCCTGACCACCTGAAGGAGGAAGCCCCTGTCTGGAGATCCGCTTACTTAGTGTGCTGTTGTTTTTCTTTAGGCACTTACTATTTCCGATAGGCACATACCCATGTGTTGCCATTCCTTTAAGGTTATCTACCTTCCTAGGGTAAGCTCCCTGAGCGCAGGCCCATGTCTGTTTGGTCACAACTGTATGGCGAGTGCCTGGCACATAATAGACACGCCATAACTAGTCAATGCATGCAAGACTGAAAGAGCACTGAAGGAAGGAGGACAGGAACCAGGGAGCTGGGCGACAGTGTGCCCAAGGTCAGATCATCAGCCAAGCTCAGAACCCTAAGCCTCCTGACTCCTGCTCTGAGCCCTCCTCCCAGTCCCACTCTGTGCTTCACTGAAACTGTTAATCACCTAGCTGACAGGCAGGGTCATCCGAGAAAGGAAACGAGGGAAAGAAAAATGAGGCACATGGGAGGGTAGAATGGAGAATCTAGGCTCTTTGTGCAGCCACTATTCCTTATTTCTTGCTGGAGTATTGGCACCTTTAAAAGCCTTGGCTGTCCTCCCCAGCCTCCTCACTCAATCACAACCCACAGAGCCTAGGAAAAAAAAAAATAAGGGGAAAAAAATCAATGTGTTAAATTTTCACTGGGCTTGGTAGCAATTCCCCTGCAGCTTCTCTCTGCTGGCTCTCCAGGCCTCTGCCTGAACTTGACTCCAACAGTGGAGAATCTGCATGTTAAAAATAGGCTCCCGGGAAGCTGGGATGGCTCAGCGGGTTAAGCGCTCCCTTTGCAGCCCCAGAGCCCCAGGATCGAATCCCAGCCCCGGCCCATGCGGACCCACATGCTGAACTGGGGTGTGCCCCCAGCTCAGCTCTTGCCAGGGCCTATGCAGGAGGCTCCCAGCCCAGTTCCTGCCCTGTGCAGCCCTGTGCCCACCTGTGGAGTGAAACTATATGGAAAAAACTAATGCTGTCAACTATGGAGGCTGCTCTGCACCCCCATCCCTTCTCTCTGTCTCTCACTGTCAAAAAAACAATAAAAATAAATCATAAAAAAAAAAAAAAATTGGCTCCCTTGTCCCCACCCATCCCCAGCCTGGAGAAGACAAAGGAGGAAGTCTCTGGGACTGTCCTGCTTCCCAGCTCTGACTCTCTGTCTCTGAGTGTCATCAGCTCTGTCATGCCATCTACTCGCTAAGCTTTTCCCTCCCAGCCACCCCTCCCACTGCCTCTGTCCCACTTACCTAGCCACTGGCCCATAAAACTTTCCATTCACAATTCACCTCCTGGTGCCCTTCTCTGCTAGGTGTGGAGGGAGTGAAAGGGAAATGGGAGAAGTATTTTCTGAGTGTAAACAAATGGTTGAGTTGAAAACAGAATCACATTTTGAAAATATTAAAATGACTTATTGTCCTGTCTCCTTTAAATCATATTACGTTCAGTTCTCTCCCCACCAAGTCTGAGCCATGAGTTTACTATATCTCAGGGAAGGAGAAGGTGGGTAGAGCAAAGAGGCAACTGATTACCTTTCAGCATCAAATCTCACTGGACCTCTTGAGAGCTTGGCCTTGAAAGCTAGGCTTTGTGGAAAGAGAGGAAGGATTTCTAAGTTCTAGAACGTTGCCTCTGACTTAGCAAGAGCCATGACTAGTGAGGTAGCTGGGTGAGTTTTAGAAAAGGGAGCCCCATGTCTGAGAGAAGATGTACCAGTGAATGCTAAAAAGAAGGGTGTGGCAGATGAGGAGAGACAGAGCTGCAAGAGGTCAGATGAATTCTTGTCATGCCTATCTCAGGGCTGTGTGGGAGTGGGGAGGAGGTCAGGAGAGGAACAATAGAGAAGCAAGTAGTTATGGGGGAAGCCGAGAATATTAAAGTGAAGTGTGGGCTTGTGACTAGGCTGACCAGATGGGACTATTTTAAACGTGACAGAAAACAATAGTACTGTCCTGTTTCATACAATAGGCATGGTCAGCCCTAGTCTCACTGGGCTAAATTCAAGGTGTCAGTAGGCTGACCGTATGTACCATTTGAAAGGGAACAGTACTATTGTTTTCTGTCCCATTTATAATGGGACGTCTGGGGGAAGCCAGGATGGCTCAGTGGGTTAAGCGCTTACCTTGCAGCCCCAGGTTCCGAGGATCGAATCCTCGCCCAGGCCCATGTGGACCCATACGCTGAACTGGGGAATGCCCCCAGTTCAGTTCTCACCAGGGCGAGCTTCCCACGTGGGAGGCCCTGGGTTTGGCCCCCAGCTCTCAGGGGCGTACCTCCCAAGCTGGAGGCCCCCTGCCTAGTTCCTGCCCCTCGCAGCCCCCGCCCACCTGTGTGGAACGAAACCACATCAAAAACTGATGACGTACAACTGTGGAGACTGCTCTGGGCCTCCCCTTTCTTTTTGTCTCTGTCTCTCTCTCTCTGTGTCAAAAACAATAAAATAGATCTTTAAGACAGGATGCCTGATCAGCCTACTTGTGGCACACATACCTGGGCACACCTACAGGAGGCTACCAGCTCCCTGTTGAAGTCTAAGGCATTGCTGAGGAACTGGCTGGGTGAAAGTCTGACCTCCCAGAGCTGGCTCAGGAATAGCAGAGGATCCAGACATTCTTGCCTGGCCCAGAAAGAATGCTGGGAGTGCTGGGACAGGCCCAAGTGTGGGGCCGGCCGAAGGCACCGCCATGGGGGAAGGCACGGAGACCAGGGCAAGTGACTGGGGCTGTCCTCTCCCTTTGCCCTTTGCAGATTCTTCTTCATCTCTAGACTCTGGAATTTCTTTCGATACTACACTTTTTTGGTAAGATTATCCAATGTTACCTCTTTAACTGCTTCCCATCTCACTTATTCTTATTAATGGGGCCTTCCCTGACCACCCTATATGAAATAACTTCCTCACCCTGCACTCCCTATTTCCCTTAACCTGCATTACTTGGCTGTCCCTGACATGACCTATTACAGATGAGTCTATTCATCTGCTGCATGTGCACAATGATGTGAGGTACACGGGGCTCGAGGGCAAGGACTTTGTTCACTGCTGTATATTCAGCACCTAGAACACTGCCTGGTACATTGTAGGGGCTTGATCGATACTCTGAGTGAAATGATTCAGGGAAGACTTCCAGGTCCCCACATCTCTGCTACCATAAGGCCCTGACTACTCGCTACCTTCCCACACACCATCCTTGAAGGGAACGAGGTGTGGAGGAAATATGAACAACTTAGCTTTCCACCACAAAGAGGCTGAGTGATACATATCACCACAAAGAGGCTGAGTGACTCAGCCTCTTTGTGTATGTGTGTGTATGTGTACACACACACCATGCTTATGTGTGCATATACTGTGAAACTATACACTGATTATGTTTTAATTTTGTGTCTCTTTGTACCCAGTGGGATGGGGATACTGCTGCAGGTCAATTATAGGAAATTTAAAATGCTATGTTGTCTTGACCCATCTGAGCCAATGTAGCAATAAACATATTTCTGCACACACCTATCTCTGTGGCTTCTCACATGAATTCAAGGTCACGTGTGATCAACTTGCCTTTGTGTGTGATGCTACAGAGGAGGCATAAGACAAATTCCCCACCTTCAAAAGCTATCAAATGATGTGGGGTGCTGTGATATGGATTCCGTAGTTTAGAAATGTCCTCATCAAAGCATGTGGCCAGACTAAGTGATACATAACCGCAAATCCTTTTAACAAGGTTGGGTGGTATAAACAAGGTTGGAGAAGGTTTCACACTCTTCTGTGCTGGGTTGTAGAGGGGGAAGCCACAAAAGGAGGGCCCCCAATGGCACATTTTAGAGCAGATGAGGGGAGGCATGACTTAACAGAGGGGACCAGGCTTAGAGCAGATGAGGGGAGGCATGACTTCCCAGAATTCACTTGGGAGGCGGACTTCGAACAACAGCTCTGAAGAAGGCTTGCATGACCATCATAGGGATTAAAAAGGACCCAGGCACCTTTGGTTGCAGTACTTGAAGGAAAAGAAGAATGTGTCTGCAGTCTTGTGGGAAAGGACTCCATCCATGCTCTGGACTGAATATCTGGAGAGTATGTGAATCACAGTCAACAGGAGTTTTTTCTCTGCTTCCTAGTATTTATTATGGGGTATGTAGACATGACTGTTCTGATGCACTGTCACTGTCATCTGTCTTCTACAATGAAGGTGCTGCTCTTTGACCAACAAATGTGGGTTGCACACTGACCCTGTCCTTTGTACTCTGTGACAGGTGACTGATTTCAAGGACTGACTTTCTAATGAGTGCTACACTTACATTTTCACATGGATGTGTGAACTGTACAGGCCAAGCCCCTCCCACAGATCCCTGCTAATGGGAAAGCAGTCCCAGGTGATTCCTAGGTTAGGATCTGTTGCTGAGTAAACAATTACCACAAAACCCAGTGAATCCAAATAGCAAGCATCAACATTCTCACGATTTCTGTGGATCAGGAATTTGGGCATGGTTAAGCTGGTGCCTCTGGCTCAGGGTCTCGCACAGGCTGCATAAGTGCTGTCTCGGCTGCAGTGTCATCTGAAGGCTCAAAGGACCACTTTGAAGTTCACTAGTGTGGCTGTTTGAGGCCACAGAAGATCAGCTTCCAAACTCAGTCATGAGGCCCTCTCCAAAGGGAGGAAAATATTTAGTAAAGAACAACAGTACCACAAGCATGTCCTTTCTCAACACCTTTTTATTGAGGTATAGTACAGATAGGAAAAGTATGCAAATCTAACCTGTGAAGCTCAATGAATTTTCATAAACTGAACACCCCCATGTAACTAACCAGGTCAAAGAACATGACCCAGAAGCATCCAGAAACCCTAGTCACCCTCCCAGTCATCACTTCCCTTCTTTCTCCCTTTCTACCTTGCGGTCTAGCGACACATTTGCCTATTTTAGTGGGTTTGTTTATTTTCCTCAGCTTTATTAAGGAATAATTGACACATTTGCCTGTTTGTAACCTTTATATAAATGGAATCCTGCCATATTAATTCTTTTGTGTCTGGCTTCTTGCTTAACATTATGTTTGTGAGGTCCATTTAAGCTGTAGTATGAAGCTATGACTCATTTATTTCATTGCTATAAAGATCCTGTTTTATGAATATACCACAAAATAAAATATATATCAATATATTCTGCTATTGGTGTACATTTGGGTTATTTCCAGCTTTTGGCCAATAAAGACAATACTTGCTCTACACATTCTTAGACATGTTTTTGATGCACATGTACATGGATTTCTGATTGGCCATAAAGGCAGGCAGAGTAATGGTCTACACAAACGTCTACATCCTTATCCCAGAACCTATGAATATGCTACATTTTATGGCAAAGGGAAATTAAGGTGGCAAGCAGAAGTAAATTTGTTAATCAGCTGAACTTAAGATAGGAAGATTATCCTGGATGATTTAGCTGGACCCAGTGTAATCACAGGGGTCCTTCAATGCGGAAGAGAGGGGCATTGGAGGAGATCAAAGTGATACAGTATGAGAACTCTCCCACTGTTGCTGGCTTTAGAACCATCAGCCAAGGGCTGTGGGTGGTCTCTATGTGGTTGGTCTCTAGAAACTGAAATTGTCAAATGATCAATGAACACAACCTTGCTGGCAGTATCTTGAGTTTAGCCCAGCAGACCCATTCAAACTTCTGAGTTGCAGAACCGAGAGATAATACATTTGTCATTTTAACCCAGGAAGTTTGTGGTAATTTCTTATGGCAGCAATTGAAAATTAATACAATGATATTCTTATCGGTAGAATCATTGGGCATATCCACATTCATCTTTTGTAGATATTTCAACCAGTTTTCCAATGGGATTGTACCAATTTTACTCCCACCAAGAATGTGTGAGTGTTCCCATTTTTCCAAGTCTTTGTATTATCAGTCTTTTTAAATATAGACCTTCTGTTACGATATCTCATTTTTATTTTAACTGTTATTTCTCTGATTACTAAGGAGGTTGAATACCTTTTCATATCATTATTAGCTATTTGCATCTCATCTTTTGTAAAATGCCTGATCAAATCTCTTGTCACATGGTTCCTTTTTGCTGTTATAACAAAGGAAAAACAAAACCATTTGACATTCCAAGTCATGAAATTGAGAGTTTCTTTCATGGGTTGTGAGGCATTTTTCTTTTCTTACTTGTCTTTAAAAATAAGTAATAGAAGCAGATTCTAGACGTATATTACAGTATGGCTATTTTAGTGAGTTTAAAATATACATTCATGGAGTTATAGATATATGTGGGTATGGGACAATGAAAAGAAACACGCCATAACTATTAAAGTCACTAGCAAATATTTTTTAAAAACAGTAGTCATAAATACCAACAGGTAATTAGGATATTATTTATAGATTAATAATTGGCTATTTCCCTCAGAAGCTTTGTGATGAATGTATTAGGACAGGTCTGGGTATTGAATGCTGAGATCACAATATTTCCTTTAGCTGATATCACTTCCAAAATAGATCATACAGTTGGTGACTCAGACAATTCAATGCTCTGCTACTTGTTAGGAGATTTTTATTCAATTTCAGCATTTTCATTATTGTGGATTTTTATTGTACACAGTTCAGTTCTGAGTCTTAGGCAATTGTCATAATAAGGTTACTAGTCAAGACTGCAGATAAAGAACAGCAATTCAATAATTAAAAGGCAACCAAGAGTGCAATCTATTGAATAGCAGAAAAATCAGATCTGAAAGTACATGAAGATGGGCTGAAAGCCAAAACGATTAAATCAAAACATGATTATTTCCAGTGGTGAACCAATGTGTGCTGGGGCTCCCATGTTACCGAGGGAATTTGGTAAGACAATCAGACCAACAGCATCAAGCAGGACAATACTGATTTTCATCTCCCCCAATTCTTTGACTATTTCCTCTTAGAATTGCCTTCTTAATACTTCCAGGCTTTCATTAAACCAGGTTCTATTTCTTCATCTTCCTATTTATTCCTTCCCTTATTTACTACCACTCCTATCTGCCATGTGACTTTCCACGCTCAGAAACAATGTTTCTGGCAAGAAGCCAGTCTTTTTCTTTTTTGCCTGTTCATCTCTGTTTCTATCATCCTAGTTCCAACCACCATTTTCCACTTTGCCTCCTGTGGTCTCCTGTCTCTCTACATCTATTCTTGCCCCACTGTATTCCACTCCATCCGACTACATCTTACAGTCTCCACACAGCTGCCAGGGTGATCTTGTTGTTACGCAAATCTGATCCTGTCATTCAGGTATTTAACACAGCTTCTTGTCGCTCCCAATCCCTTAGCATGACCTGAAATACCCTGCCTGCTCTGGCTCTGCCCTGCCTTGCTAGCCTCATCTCGAACCTCTCTCTCTTGTTCTCTGTGCTCCACCTTTCAGACCCTAAACACACTGTGCTCCTTTCTACCTCAGGGCCTTTGCACACACTGTTTTCTATGAGTCTAGAAGGCTCCCTATGCATCTCCAACCCCTTCTGCCTGAATCATGGCCACCAGTCCTTCAGGTGTGAACCTAAACGTAACTTCTTCAGATCAGCCCTCCAAGTAATCCCAGCCTAGGTCAGTCATGTCACTATCTGTTCTCAGCAACCTTTGTTTATCCTTCCTAGTACTTGCCACACTTGTGAAATTTTAATTGTATAATTCATCTATCCCTCCCAACTTTATTGAGTGCCAACTATGGGCCTATATTATACTGTAAGTACAAAATACTACAGACTGGGAGGCTGGAAGTCAAAACTTAAAGTGCTGGCAGGTTTGCTTTCCCCCTTGTCCTCTCTCCTGAGCTTGTAAGTGGCTGCATTTTCATTCTATCCCCACAAGGCCCTTCCTGTCTGTGTGTACGTATCTCTGCCATCATCTCCTCTTCTTATAAGGATACCAGTCACATTAGATTAGGGCTCCATCGTTATGGCCTCATTTAATCTTAATGACCTCCTTAACGTCCCATTATGGACTGAGTGTTTGTGTCTACCCTTCACCCCAAAATTCATACTCATACATTGAAATCTAATCCCCACTGCGATGGTCATAGGAGGTGGGGCCTTTTTGAGGTGACTGGGTCATGAGGTTGGTGTCCTCGTGAAGGGGGTTAGTGCCCTTATAAGAACAGACCAGGGAGCTAGCTGTCTTTCTGCCATGTGAGGACACAATGAGAAGACAGCAATCTGAAGCCCAGAAGAGGCCTCTCCCCAGAACCCACCCAGGTTGCATGCTGATCTCACACTTGCAGCCGCCAGAACTGTGAGAAATAAATGTCTGTTGTTTATAAGCTACTCGGGTTAGGGCATTTTGTTATTGCAGCCTGAGCTCAGACAAGGCTCAGTCTCCAAATACAGTCACATTGGGGTTTAGGGCTTCAACACATATGTTGGGGGGTGAACATAATACAGTCAATAACAATGCTCAGTACTGAATATATGTTGATGAACAAGACAGCCAGGATCCTTGTTCTCAAAGGGCTTATAATCTAGTCAGGATGGGGAAATAGGCGGGACTGACAATAAACAAGAAAACATTTTAAGAGATGTTATCTATGTATTACTTTTCAAAGTTGAACTGAATCACAATAGCACTGTGTACTGACGTTTGCTCAAAAGATGGCATTCATCAAATGAATGTTAGTGTCACCATGGGACAGGCAGGGCAGTCAAGGAAAGTGATGAAAGCATGGTTGTTATTTGAGGAGCACAAGACCATTTTAAAGTGGTATTTGAAATTCGAGATTGTTGTGGAAGTACAATGACAGTGGAGGTGTGAGTATGCAACAGAACCTCCAACATGACTAACAATTGCATGTATTTATGATACATTTGGGACACATGGTAAACTGAAACAATTAAAAAGGCATGTGCAGCAGTACAAGTGTACACTTTGGTCAACGTTACTCAAGCAGTAGTTTGCCCTAATCAGAAGTGTCTGGACACTGATGGTACCCACTTTGAGTACCTCTTGTAATTGCAGAAGTCAAGTGTGACTTGTATTCATCTTTTGTTATTGATATATATTGAGTATTACAATTTTAACACAGTTTTTCCTTTCTTAAAATGTATATACATTTTTTGGCACCTCTGTATTTATGAGAAGTACTCAAATAAAAAAAATGAGATGTAATGAGAGAAAAATGTGAAGCACCTACTATAGACTAGGAGTAGGAAAGGATTCTTTGAGAAGATGTTTTTGAGTTAAGACCTGAAGGTTGAGAAGAAGCTAGACATATAAATGCCTTCACATATGCTGTTTCCTGTGCAAAGGGCAGGCAATTAGGTGGGTAAGACTTTGGCATGTTTGAGAAGAATGAAAGAAGCCAGGATAGTTGAAATGCAGTGAGCAAAGGTAGAGAAAGGCAAAGGTGGAAATATAGGCAGGGGCTAGCTTTCACAGGGCTCTGTGGTTCTGATCAGGGTTCAGGAGATTATTCTAAGGACATTGGGAAGATTTTAAAAGATTTTAAGGTGGATAGCAGTGACACAACTGTTGTTCTGTGGGGAATCAACTCTATGGATTCAAATATGAAAGCAGGGATTGCATCTAATGAATTGCACAAGGAGACTTACAATGGTTTGGTTTAACATGGTGGCAGTGGACATAGGGGGTAAACTGGTTAGAGTTCAGTTTTGAATACTCTTGTTTGAGATGTTTGTGGGACACTCAAGCCATTGTATCCAGTGGTCATTGTACCAGCTGGGAGTTACAAGGTGAGTGTAGGTTGAAGAGGCAGTAGTGTGACCCCAGGGTTAAGTTGTAAAATCAGCATAAGGTCAAAGCATAAACAATTAAAAATTACCTTTGAAAAACTCTAGCATCTCTTGTACCTGAACCTTTGGAAGATCAAAGCAAGGGTTCACTTCTTTCTCTCTTTGCATTGTGGCCACTATTCCCATCTTCCTGCCCCCACCACCTCCCAACAATATCTTCTAAGTTAATGGAAACCAATGCCTGGTTTGTGGAAGTGGAAAAAATTTCTTGTCCATGTGGGTAGAATTGAAACCACTGTTCACATAATATAGTGTTAGTGTATAAACCTGTCCTGTCAGCAAGCAGATCATTATGGGAACGGAGGAGGTCCCTTAGCATGAGAGTGAAGCAAAATGAAGGCTGTGTTAGTATCCTAGGGCTGCCATGCCCAAGTGCCACCCACTGAGTGGCTTAACACAACAGAAATGTATTCCTTCACAGTTGTGGAGGCTGGAAGTCAGAAGTCAAGGTGTCATCAGGGCCATGTTCCCTCTGAAACCTGCAGGTCAGGACACTTCTTTGCCTCTTCTAGCTTCTGGTGTCCGCTGACAATCCCTGGCTTGGAGATGCATCACTCTGATCTCTGCCTCTGTTGTCACAAGGCATCCTCCCCTTATGTGTCTATGTTTTCACATGCACTGTCCTTCTTGTGTGTCTTTCTCTACTCTTCTTTTAAAGGACACCAATCATATTAGATTAAGGGTCCTACTCCAATATGACCTCATCTTAACTAATTATAACTGTACAGACCCAATTTCCAATATGCTGACATTTGGATGCATTAGGGGTTAGAACTTCCACACATCTTTTGGAGGACACAGTTGTATGATTACATTTATCTATGGCTATAGTAGCATACAGAATGGTTTCATTGCCCTAAAAATCACCTCTGTTCTATCTATTTATCTCCTTCTCCCCAATCTTCTGGTGACTCTGATCCTGCTAGCATTTCCAGCTTTGCCTATTCCGGAAGTCATATGGGTGGAATCATACAATATGTAGTCTTTTCAGATGGGCTTCTTTCACTTTGTAATGTGCATATAAAGTTCTCCATGTCATTTCACTAAAAGCTCAATTTTTTCATTGTTGAATAATATTCCA
>PVKE010019868.1:0-28052 GCA_004027555.1 Craseonycteris thonglongyai | reverse complement strand
ATAGAAAGGAGCAGACTAGTCATTAAGCATAAAACCTTAAAAAAGTAGAAAATTTATTCCTCATTTGTTTTTAAAGTAATTGTTGTGCTCACTTAGATTCTCAGCTCAGTATAGTCCCTCTCAAAAATTTTTGTGGTTATTTTCCCTGACACTGAGCACTAGGAAAGTAAATATTAGATCTGTTCAAATATCTAATGAGCTATCACATTCCAGGCACCATTGTGAGCTTTCAAAAAAATAAAGATGCAGCCGTGGGTGAGCTCAAGAAGCTTGCTATCTAGCAGAAGGAAGCAGAAGTGAATACACAATTTCAGTCCACAATGGTAAATGCAGTGACAGCCTTATATGGAATGTATTTGACCTCTGCTTCCCAATCCCATGCAATCCTAAAGGAAGAGGCACATGCAATAGGACAGCAGGTGAGCCAATCAGAAGTCTGGTCTCCGGCCCAGCTGTGCTCTTAGCTCACTACATAACCTGGGATGAATCACTTCAACTCTCAATTTTCTCTTCTAAAAAGCACTACTAAAATAAGTGGCGTTTACAGTCAACTCCAAGTCTAAACATCTATATGTCCATTCTAATGAAATGTTATTCTGAAAGCTTGCCTAAAAAAAGGTACCAAAATGACTTCAAAATGTAGCTTTTACACAGGAATGAGGTTTGATTCATCTTTCAAAAAGAATCCTAACAGAGGCTAAATAAAATGATACATTGGTATTCATTACTTTTTAGTACATAAAAAAGTGTGTAGAGGTAAAAAACCACAAAAACTAATGTCTTTATAGTTCAATTTTCTTCTCTATACATGCACTTCTACTCTTAGACATAATTATATTTAATAAAAGCCTTCAATTGTGATCATTAAAAAAAAAAATGGGGAAGCTGGGATGGCTCAGCGGGTTAAGCGCTCGCTTTACAGCCCTGGAGACCGAGGATCGAATCCCAGCTCCGGCCCAGGTGGACCCACATGCTGAAATGGGGTGTGACCCCAGTTCAGTTCTTGCCAGGGCCTAGGCAGGAGGCTCCTGGCCCAGTTCCTGCCCTGCATAGCGCTGCGCAGCCCTGTGCCCATCTGTGGAGTGAAACTATATGGAAAACTAATGTCAACTATGGAGACTGCTCTGGGCCCTCCCCCTTCTCTCTGTCTCTCCTTCTCTCTGTCTCTCCGTCTCTCTCTGTCAAAAACAATTAAAAAAAAAAAAATATATATATATATATATATATATATCTTTTTTTTTAATGATGAGTCAGGTTTTCCGGTGCAAAATCAAAGCCATTCAAGATTCAAAAAATTTTAAAACTTGTGAAAAGTCTTAAAAAGAGTAATTGCGAGATGCCAGGATAGCTTAGCAGGTTGAGTGTTTGCCTTGCAACTGCAAGGTCCAAGGATCAAATCCAGGCCCTGGCCCATGCAAACCCGTATGAAGAACTGTGGTGCAACTGGT
Organism: Craseonycteris thonglongyai; assembly: GCA_004027555.1. Taxonomy (NCBI): domain Eukaryota; kingdom Metazoa; phylum Chordata; class Mammalia; order Chiroptera; family Craseonycteridae; genus Craseonycteris; species Craseonycteris thonglongyai. Next base: position 26,604 of record PVKE010019868.1, on the reverse strand, counting down.
AACCACCAAGCCTGTTGGCAAAGGTTCTCCCCTCCCATGTGGGACGCTCCCAGTTCAGTTCCCACCCCGCACAGCCCCATATCCACCAATGTGGAATGAAACTATGTCACAACAAATGATGTACAATTATGGAGACTGCTTTGGGCTCTCGCCCCTTCTCTCTCTCTCTCTCTCTCTCTCTCTCACACACACACACACACACACCTTCTCTCAAACAATAAAATCTTAAAAAAAAAAAAATTCCAAACATTAAAAAAATAAAATAAAATGAATAAAAAGAGTAATTGCACTCATTCATTAGGATAGCCGTATTTAATTTAGGAAATTTAGAGGATTTGGGATAAGAACATTAGCCTCTTGGTGCATATGTATACAGAGAAAAGTGATATGTTTAAATGTAAAACAAAACTAGCAAAAGAAGGAGTTCTTGACCTTCAGGGAGTTTTGGGTTTTTTTTCCTTGTTTCTTAATCCCAATAGATCAGTTCACCTTGCAGATCAGCCTCATCACCTCATTCCTCAAGGGTGAAACTCTCCTTCCCCCACAGAGTCTACACAGAAAAAGCATAGAATTAGTGATTACCAGATGAATGTGACATTCCACTGGCACAGTATGTATCCTGTTACATGTGGTCATTATTCACATTAAGCAGAGATAGTCAGTTTGTGTCCAACCACTTTATAAGACCACTTTGTTTCCCCGTCCCCCCATTTTTTTTGGAGTTTAGAACAGGGAGACCCTCCCTGGTTGGGAACTGTCCACAAGTTATAAAGAAGTGTTGACAGCACAAAGAGATGAACTGTAAAATGTGCAACTATCACATGATAACTTCACAACTTGAAGAAAGATGTATTGCTGCAAGCAATCTCACTGGTACTGAAAACTTGAACTCTTCCAGTTGTAAGGTCGTTAAAGTACAGCTAAGTTTTTCTAGCAAGAAAAAAAACATGGAAAACCAGCCATTCGAGATCGCATATGAAGTGGTTCTAAGAAAAACAGTCACCCCGAGCTGCTGAAATATCTGTATGTGTTTCACCAACACTTGCCCTGCCACCCTGCAATCCATCAACCACTTCTAATTTACTCTTAACATTTAGGAGTATGACCAAGTCCTTGTCTAAAAAAAGGAGAAACCACACAGACATCACACTGAAAGTTTCTCTCCTTTGGGCCAGCAGGAAATTCCAGTTACTTCATTCACTGGAGTTAGTTTTGCTGCTGAAATGAAATGGGTGCTTGGAGAGATCACGACGTCAAGGACCAGATTTTCAGAGTTGGAGGAGGTCAGACAAAGATGAATGGGATTCAGGGTCTAAACTCAAGGTCAAGGCTCTCTGAATCACAAAGAGCTAGTGGGTCATTCGGGAGCAGGGGAAGAGAGACAAAAAATTAGCGCCCAAAAGAAAACTCTGGAACTAAAAGTCTGCATATTTTTGTTTGTGGGCAAGATCACAGGTATCCGCTGGACAGAGAGGTGGCAAGCACCCCGAAGGCTCGCTGAGATCCCAGAGATTTTTACAGATACTCCTGAAGTCTTAAGAACTGTAATGGCCATGTATCCACATCTGCATTATACCTTGACTTCTCCGAACAGGCTACCGTCCCCTGACCCTATTGCCCGGGACCTTGACTCCTCCTGTGTGTCTACAGCGCCCCCGGGTCTCCTCTCAGCTTCCCACACAGAGGGAAGAACCAGTGGAACTGGGCTCCCGCGCCCACTCCATCTGGGCGGCCAGGAACCTCCAGAACCCGAGAGGTGGAGAGCGCCGCACGCGCCGGCCACCTGCACAGCCGCCCAGCCTCGGGCCGAGCCGTCCCCAACCCCAGAACCGCACGATCGCGGGGCTCCCGAGCGCCCGCCTGGGGCCGCCAGGGGGCGGGAGGGAGCAGCTGGCCGGGTGCCTCCCCGCCTCGCTCCCCTCCCCCGACCCGCCGGCCACTCACGGATTTTCACGCGGCGGTGGTCCAGGCGCGCGGCGGCGGCGTGCAGGGCGTCGAGGCGGCGGTGCAGCCCGGCGGTGCGGCGGCTCAGCGCGGCCGCCTGGCCCTCGAGCTCGCCGAAGATGTCTCCGGCGCAGCGGGACAGGTCGGCGAGCTGCGCCAGCACGCAGACCAGGGTGTGCGAGCTGACCTGCTCCAGCGAGCGGAAGAGCGGCGCGCCCGCGGCTCCGGCCGCCTCGGGCCGGCGCCGCCGCGCGGGCTCCACGGTCCTCTGGTGGAAGGGCATGGCGCGCGGCGGGCCGCCGGGGGCCCGCAGAGCCCTTAAGCCGCCCCCCGTCGGCGCGGGGCGCGAGTCCGCATCCAACACAAAGAAAAGTCCCGGGCAGCGGCGGGGCGCCGAGGGGAAGCCTGGCGGCGGCTGCCAACCGCAGGAGGCCGGGCGGGACGGACCGACGGGCGCGCGGGCTGGCGGGCAGCGAGGCAGACGAGCCCGCGGCAGCCCGGGGAGGAGCCGCGGGGAAGGGATCCGGGCAATCCAGGCAGCGGCTGCCTGGCTCCCGGCGGCGTCCTTCCACCCGCTGGGGTGCCGGGGCCGCGCGGCGAGAGGAAGTTCAAGGAGCAGCTCCCGGGTGCGGGGCGCGGTGGCCGCGGCGGCGGCGAGGGGACACGCGCGTCCCGCTGAAGTTTGCAGAGAAGCAGGAAAGAGCCGGCGGCTCCTTCCCTCCCTCCCGATTGGAGAGGGAGGAGGAAGCGGGGGAAGTGCCGCCGACACCGGGCGAGAGGGAGGGGAGGCGAAAGAAAGGAAAGGGGGAGGAGAAAAGGGCCGGCCCGGGGAACCACCTGCGGCTCCCGCGGCCGCCGCGCCCAGCGCCCGCGGCCAGGCGGCGGCCCCGCGCCTGAGCGCACCCTGCTGGGGCGGGCACCGCCGCACAGTGCGAGAGCTGCCTGGTGGTCGCCCCGCGCCCCTCCGAAGCCCACCGGCAGCTAGGCCGGGCCCTCGCCCGCCCCCCGGGCCCGGCGCAGGGAGAGGAGGGGCAGGGCGCCGCGGAGGCGGCGGGGCTGCTCACCTGCGCACCTGCCCGCGGTGGCCGTGAGTCAAGCGCGCCCCGCCCCCAAGGGGAACGCCCGGGGGCTCCATGGGCCCCCCTGGCCTCTCCCAGTCCCACTTAGGACGGCAACCAAAACTTCTGGGCCCCTGGCCCCTTCAATGGACCTAAATGAGGATATTAAACTGCCCAGTGGCCAGGGGTTCTGTAGCGTAATAGGGGGGGTCCTCGTCCCCATCAGAAAAACCGAGGACCTTTATTTTAGAGAGAGGGAATTGCTTTAAGATACTTTTTCTTAACAAATTGATTCCCTCCCCCCTCCATCTGGAAGGGCCCCAGCTGAAATGTGCCGAATCTGGGTGTTGTTTTCCCCAAGCATGTGAGCCGAGTGGGTGTGGAACCCATACCAAGAACCCTGAATTTGGTGCCTGAAAGACGTTTCCGCCAAAGGCTGAGCTCAGGGCCATGGGACACCCCGCTAACGCAGGTATTCTGGTTTGGACTATTTGAAGAGACAGAGTTCAATAGCCCGAAGCTAAAGTCCCACTGGGCTCATCACTGCTCAGAAAGGGAATCTCGGGTCTTTGGTTTCTGTCCCCAAGTGGCCAGAACTGCTGTACTGTAGGATCACCGTTTGGGAATCGATCTTCCAAAACTCTGCTGATTGAACGACGATGTGGGTTCATCTCTCAGGAGAAATGCAAGACAAACAGGCCCGAGAGAGCGAGCATCCACAGACAAAATGTAGTAGACAGTTCTCTTTCCCCTGTTGCTCAGCCGATCGTTTTTCACAACGTGGGTGAATAACTCTCATAATCACTCTGATCACCTTTCAGGTTGTTATGAGGCACAGAGGTGCTGCCGCTCTCCATGAAGAATACTTTGATGAAGCGCTGTATAAACATAGGTTCAGCCCACGAGTGTGTTGTTCCCTGAGAGTGTGGAGGGCCTGTGTGAAGCACAGGCCCAAGACAATGTGCAAAGCTGCTCCATTCCTGCCATCCTACGGTTCCCAGTCTAGTGACCACATAAGACATCTTTAATTCATATACCATACAATACACCTACCGGTAATTAAAGGATACATTTCAGTGTTGTTGTTGGGTTTTTGTTTTTTTTTAGTATATTCAGTGTTATGTAAGCATCACCATAATTTTAGAACATTCCCATCACCCCCTCCCATACCCACTCCCAATTAAAAACAAAAACAAAAAAACAGTTCTCTTAAGTACTCACTCATCTTTTTGTTTCTATTATATGTATCAGGGAAGCCAGGATGGCTCAGTGGGTTAAGCGCTCACTCTGCAACCCCTAGGACCAAGGATCGAATCCTGGCCCTGGCCGGTGTGGACCCATATGCTGAACTGGGGAGTGCCCCCAGTTCAGTTCTCACCTGGGTGAGACCCCGGCCCAGTTCCTGCCCTGTGCAGCCCCGTGCCCACCTGTGGAATGAAACTATGAAGAAAAACTAACGATGTACAACTATGGAGACTGTTCTGGGCTCTCCCCCTTCTTTCTGTCTCTGTATCTCTCTCTCTCTCTCTCTCTCTCTCTCTCTCTCTCTCTCTCTCTCTCTCTGTCAAAAATAAATAAATAAATCTTTATTATATGTATCTACCTCTTTTGGGGACATTTCATATAAAGAAAATCATACAATATGTGCCCTGTCATGTGTTTTCACTTAGTATAAGATCCATCCATGTTGTACCGTATATCAGGACTTCAGTTCCTTTTTGTGGCTGAATAATATTCCATTGTATGGATATGCCATTTTAGTTTATCCATTCATGCACTGATGGACATTGGGTTTCCACTTTTTAGCTACTGTGAATACTGCTATGAACACTCATGTACAAGTTTTTGTGTAGACATATATTTTTTAATGATTTTAAAGATTTATTTTTATTGGCTTTTGACAGATAGACAGGGAGAGACAGAGAGAAGGGGGAGGGCCCAGAGCAGTCTCCATAGTTGACAGCATTAGTTTTCCATATAGTTTCACTCCACAGGTGGGCGTGGGGCTTCACAGAGCAGGAACTGGGCCAGGAGCCTCCTGCATGGGCCCCAGCAAGAACTGAACTGGGGACACACCCCAGTTCAGCATATGGGTCCATCTTGGCTGGAGCCGGGATTCGATCCCTAATCTCCGGTGCGACAGAGCGAGTGCTTAACCCGCTGAGCCATCCCAGCTCCCCCCTGTAGACGTTTTTATTTCTCTTGAGTATGCACCTAGGAAAATTGCTGCATCATATCATAATTGTGTTTAACTTTTTGAGGAACTGGCAGACTGTTTTCCAAAGCAGCTGTACCATTTCACATTCCCACCAGCAATGTGTGAGAGTTCCAATTGCTTCATATCCTTACCAACACTTATTGTTATGTCTTTTTTAGCATAACTATACTATTGGTTATGAAGTATATCTACTTGTGGTTGTGATTTACATTTCCCCAATAGCAATGATTCTGAGCATCTTTTTATATACTTATTTGCTATTTGTTTACCTTCTTTGAAAGAAGATAAGGTACATCTAGAGAAATGTCTATTCAGATCCTTTGCCATTTTTTAATTGTATTATTTTCTTATTTATTAAGATGTAATAGGTCTTTATATATTCTAGATGTCTTTTATCATGTATAACATTTACTAATTGCTTCAACAGTCTGCTGTGGATCCTTCTCATCCCTGGTGAATGTCTTCTTTGTCTGAAAAGAAAGGTAGTTTAATCATATAAACTAATATAATATAAAGGGAGCAGGGACTTTTTGTAAATTTGTCATTCTGGGACAGAATTTTTTGATAAAATGATTTCACTGCTCCAGAAGCTGAACTTAAACTCTATATGTAGCTAGAACATTGACTAAACAGGATTCATGGAATGTACCCATAAAAGCAACTTAATTTTTGTTGCCTACTGCCTTCCACTGAATGACAACTCAAGCAGTCTCATAACTACCGGTATAATAATTTGCTCTCTCTCAGGTGATAGAGAACCCCCCTGTTACTTTAAGAGATAAGACATGCTCTCAATCCTTTCCGGATACCCCTCGCCTTACAACGGGGTTACATCTCTATAAACCCATAGTAAGTTGAAAATATCGTAAGACAACAATGCATTTAATGCCACACTATCGGTTGTTTACCCTCCCGATCACATGGCTGACCTGGAGCTACATCTCAATGCCACTGCCCAGCATTATAAGAGCGTATCCTACTGCACGTTGCTACCCTGGGAAAAGATCAGCATTCACAGTATGGTTCCTGCTGAATAGGCATTGCTTTCAAATCATTGTCAAGTCAAAAAATTGTGAGTTGGGACCATCTCTAATTATAGCCTTACCCCCTTCTCCAGCAAAGGCTTTCTGTAGGGGGCAGTCAGCCTCCCCTGCCAGCTTGCTAACATCATGGGGAGGGAGGAGTGCAGTAGCAGGAATGTTTATACTGGACTGGTACCCTGGTAAAATGGCATCAGATTCTCTGGGCCTGGGGGTATCTGAAGCTCACTCTTTCATAAACCCTTTCATGGTCCCTTACTGGGAATGCTTGACCATGCACCTCTGATATATAGGCAATGAATTCTCTCTAACTGCTTATTCTACTTCAATCTCAGTTCTCTCTCTGCTCATTCTGTACAGACTCTTGCTGTTGGGGGAATCCTGTCAACCAACCAGGTGAGCCCTTTTAGGCAAAATCACTTGTAAAATAACTTGGGGCCACCTTTCCTACTACAGACTTCACACACGGCCTCTGAGATTCACACACCTTTAAAAAGCTCCTGGGTGGAAGGTAGAACAATGTCCCCCCCCCCCCCCACCAGGCACAGCTCTCTGCTGCCGTAGTTGCAGTTGCTCCCTCGATGGGAGTGCAGCCTCATCCACTGTCACCAGGCGCATATGCCAAGAGGTCCTAGAGGACCCCCGTCACTCCACTTGCTGTTAGATGCAGTAGTCCTGCCCGTTGTGGTGTGTGGACAGGAATCCCAGTGCAGGTTTATCTAAGATCCTTCCAAGAGCCCTCCTGACAACCCCCTCTTTTATACCCTCTGTGTGAATGAGTATCGAACCAGTCCTCACCCATTTACTTTGAAACTTCACACTGCAGCCTCATCACAACTCATTTTGGTACCCAGCATCTTTCACTTCTTGGTGCATCCGTTACAACCTCGCATTTAACACCCTGTAAAATAATAGGCAGGGTCGGGCAGAAATCACCCCGTAACGTCGTAAAGCTCGCTTTGTCTCGCACGAGATGGACAGCAACGTGAACGTTTCACCTAAAACATCATATAGTGTGCTTGAGTTGTGCTATTGTGATGTTATAGAATTACATGCTTATGGTTTTATAATAAAAGGTTTAGTATGAATTACCTGCTCATAATTAATTGATTAAAAGGTGTGTTACTTCTGCTGGGCAAGACCTCCTGTATATGAGACCTCACAATTAAATTTGCAGTTGCCACCAAAAAACCAGATCGAGACATTATGCTATTTATTCCAAGAATAATTTAATGCCTCCTACTAAATTAGGAGAAGTAGGAAGGAAACTAGTTTGGGAGAAAAGGGGTTTGGTGTGACACGCAATTAGAAGTATCTGATGGGTAGGTAAAGATCTGGGGGTGGCGTCTGGAAAGGAATGAGTGAGACCCACAGATGTGATGCTTACCCAGAAGAAAAGATGTGCTAAGAGCTAATGGATGGGTGTAAGGATGGATAAGCAGACAGCAAAGGCCCAAGTGAGGGAAAGCCCCAGGCAGGGGGCAAGAGAAGACAGGAGCATGGAAGGAAATGGAGGAAACGGAAATCTGAGCAGTGACTTTCAGTAATCCCAGCAAGAGAGAGGAGGCTCAAGATGGACACAGGGGCTCACAGAGGCAGAGAGGTCAGCAGGGAAGGGGTTACTGGCAACCTTCAAAGGAGCACTTGCATTCAGAAGCCCGATTCAGTGAAACAAACAGCATATACAGATATTAGAACAGGAACATTCATAGAGAAAACTGCTATGGAAAGAAGCTCAAAAGCTGGTTAGGTGAAGAAGTATTATCAAAACACTTTTCTTCACAAGAATGCTTGAAAATCAGGTCTGGCTGGAGCTGCCTATACTTTTGAGCCATCCTCACTCTTCTGCTGACAGAACTCCATGCATTTACCAATATGTCCAGCCTCTTGAGTTGCATCATCGTTCATCTGTCCCACTCTGTTTGGACAGTGATGGGCCAGGTGTAGCCCAGAGCTAAGCCAGTGAAATGGTCAGGGGAAGTGGGAGGCTTCTGAGAAACGCTCACCTCCCTGATGATGGGAGGAAGGGAGCAGGAGGCTAGTGTGTGTTCATCTCTTTGGTAGATTCCTGCCTCCTGCCTTTGGATGCATTCAGGTGAGGATGGGGTGTCTGCACCTGCTCCAGAATCCTGAGACCAAGAGGGGCTGACCAGGAGAATCAAAGCACTGACCGTGCAAACGCTGACCATACCCCGTAAGGATGACTCACTCCTCATGTTCTTAACGTGTCATCTTGTGGTCTGGAGACCAGGAACATTAGCATCATCTGGGAACTTGTTAGAAGTGCAGAATCTCAGCAGCCCCTCCCCACCCTCACATGCCTATTGAATGGGGATCTATAGGCTAAAAAGCTCCCCAGCTGATTCCTATATATTTTACAATTTGAGAAGCACTAGTTTAAATTCCATATTGGTTGGGCTTTTCTGTTAAAATTTAAAACATAGGAATTTATAAGACTAAGGAGTAGTAGGTGGTCAAGGGATTAAAGATTCTGGGGAGAATTGAATGGGTATGGAAGGATGAGACCAAGAACACAAATGAAGTTGCCAGGTCTCAAGAGAAAGCAAAAATCATCTTCTTAGAGTGGATCTGAGAAAGAGAATGGGGCAGGGGGGGGGGGTCTTTTAGCTACTCAACAAGTGGTGAATAAAAGAATGACTGAATGAGAACTCAAGTAAGTTGGAAGCTTGAATAAGTTGGACGCCAGGTGTTCATTTATCTCACTTTTTCTGTGTCCAAATAGAGAAAGCAGATGGTTGCAGATTATCTCCTGGGAAGCCCCAAGAGAACAGTTCATGGCTCTCAGGGAGTAAAAGAAAATTAGTCAAGAATGTGGTGATTAGGAAAGAAGGCACCGAATTTGAAATCTCAGAGCTAGGACAATGACTTCTGGCTATGTGAGTTGAACAAAAAAACTCTTAATGAAAAAGGAAAGCAAACTACATCAACTAGCCAGGAGAGGTGCAGTTGATTGATTCTTGAGAATTATCCAAAAGGTAAAAATTAAAATCTAATACCCTTAACAAAAATCAAATATTTCATTCTATTTGAAACAAAATATTTTCTACAGTGCTCAATGAATCCTTTTTCTTATGGTACTCAATAAATCATGAAAAAAAAAAAAGAGACTCAAACTTTAAATGATAATAGATCTAGGCCAGGGGTGGCGAACCTTTTGGCGATTGAGTGCCAAAGTTTATGAAATAAAGAGTATACTCTCTCGACTCGCGTGCCAACCCATCGAGTGAAATAGAGGTACCGATTATTTTTATGTCTATAAGAGCATAAACAATAATTTTTTAAATGGTATTCACAGCTCCGCGTGCCGAAATAATTGCTCCGCGTGCCACTTTGGGCACGTGTGCCACAGGTTCGCCACCCCCGGTCTAGGCCTTCACCTCAGGAGGCCTAGATTCTTTGATTCTGATAAAAATCAAAGCCAACTGTGTGTTTTCTCAGGTGGCCATAACAAATTACCACAAACAAAGAGGCTTAAAACAATAGACATTGTCTCACTGTTCTGGAGGCCAGAAGTCTGAAATCGAGGTGCCAGCAGGACCAGGCTCCCGCTTAAGCCTGTAGAGGAGAACCCTACCTTGTCTCCTCTAGCATCTAGTATTTGCTGACCATCTTTGTTGTTTCTTGGCTTATAGATGAAAAAATTGTTCCAATTTCTTCCTCCATTGTCACACAGTCATCTTCCCCTCGTCTCTGCGTCTCTCCACTTCTAATAAGAACTCCAACAAGACTTCATCTTAACTAAATCCAAGACCCTATTTCTACATCAGGTCACATTCTGATGTACTAGGGGATGAGGACTTCACCATATTGGGGGGAAACCACAATTCCACCAATAACACCAACTCAATGCGATGACAGAAACAAAACTCCTTTTAGATTAATTCTTTTAGATCGAGAAAATCTACATGTCCAGATTACTAGAGGCAAAAAACAAAGGCACATTACTCCCTAGACCTGGTTCTGGATCTTTATGAGAAAGGCAAGAGGGCACTGGGGGAGGGCGTCGGTTCAGAAATGCTGGGTGACACCAGCGTTCTGGGCTCTGGTCACAGTTCTTGATGGGTGTTCCTGTGTGGCTGTCAGCCCTCTTGCACATTTCACACATGCAGGAAGTGCTTGGGCTCTGTCCCATGGCTCTGTTAATCTCTGCTCAATAGTCATCAGAAACTGGGAAAGCAAGAAAGGAGGCCTGAAATCCAGAGCTACATCTGCATGTGAACATTGACCCGATTCTATAGATTCATTAATATACTTGAAGAGAGAATAAGGAGAAATTACACTAAATCAAAGTTCAGAAGTTTATATATATAGTAAAGCTTCCAAAAACAAGTGGAGAATAAAATAAATCCTAATACAGTATAAAGTATTCTTCAACTTTTGATATATAGTACAAATTACTAGTATTAAAAGTTGTCTGGGAGAAGCCGGGATGGCTCAGTGGGTTAAGCGCTCACTTTGCAGCCCCGGGGACTGAGGATCGAATCCCTGCCCTGGCCCGTGCGGACCCATATGCTGAACTGGGGAGTTCTCCCAGTTCAGTTCTCACTGGGGCGAGACCCCCCGGCCCAGTTCCTGCCCTGTGCAGCCCCGCACCCACCTGTGGAATGAAACTATGTGGAAAAACCAATGATGTGCAACTGTGGAGGCTGTTCGGGGTCCTCCCCCTTCTCTCTATCTCTGTCTCTGTATCTCTGTCTCTCTCTCTCTGTCAAAAACAATAAAAATAAATCTTTAAAAAAAAGTCTTCTGGTTGGTACCTTGTTAGTATTAACTTACCTAGGAGAGAGAGAGAGAGAGAGAGAGAGAGAGAGAGAGAGAGAGAAAGGAACAAATTATCATGACAGGAAAAAGAAGTAACAAGTCCTGTGGTCCTCTGGGTGTAGCATGTAACATTCTTCTGTCCATGAAATACTGTAGCTTGTATGTGATAAACACTTTTGTCTAATCAGTCTGGAGACTTCTGTAAACCAAAAAGAGTCTTTTCTGCTTTTAATAGACACATACGGCAAGCAGTAATTTTCCCCAAATTAAAAATGACACTGGTCTTTGATGAGCCAGAGAAATTCTCAAATGCAAATGTGACTGTGTCTCTCCTCAGCTCAAAAGCCTTAAAGTTTTTTCCATGACCTTTAGGATTATTCTTACTGATGGTCCATAAAGCTCAGAGGGTCTGCCTTGCCTTTCTCTCAGCCCATTTCCTGCCTCCCCCTCACTGGACATCCAAGCCATGCAGTCAACTCAATGTTTTCTTCACTTAACCATTCTCTCTCTCTCTCTCTCTCTCTCTCTCTCTCTCTCTCTCTCTCTCTCTCTCTCTCTCTCTCTCTCTCTCTCTCTCTCTCTCTCTCTCTCTCTCTCTCTCTCTCTCTCTCTCTCTCTCTCTCTCTTTCATATAATCCCTCTCCCTTTCAGATTTTGACTCAAATGCATTTCTTTGACAAAACCTGCCCTTACCTTCCCAGATAAATCCAGTCTCCCTGTTATAGGACACTGTGTTTTTTTGTTAATACCTGAGAGTTTGCATTTATGTTTTATGTGATTTTAAAATTAGTAGCTATATTAATTAGTCCAAGCCCTAAAAGAAACAAATCAACTCAAATGGTTTAATTACAATAACAAAGAGGGATGCCACATCACGAGATAGCGCAATAGGTTGAGCACTTGCCTTACAACCTTGAGTCCAGGAATCAAAGCCCGGTCCCGGCCCATGCAAACTCGTGTGCTGAACAGCAGTGCGGCTGGCAACCGCCGGGATGGCTCAACGCAACAGTTCTTGCCTCCCATGCTGGAGACCCCCAGTTTGGTTCCCATCCTGCATGGCCCCACATCTACCTGTGTGGAATGAAACCACGTCACAACTAATGACACAGAACTATGGAGACTGCTCTGAGCCTTCCTCCCTTCTCTCTCTCTCTTTCTCTCACCTTCTCCCAAACAATAAAATCATTCTTAAAAGCGAGAGAGAGATAACAAAAAGACAGTACGGTTGACCCTTGAAAAGCACAATGGGTTAGAATCACCAACCATGCAGTTCAAAATTCACATATAACTTTTAACTCCTCTAAAACTTAAATTCTTTCTTAGTATCTGCGGCAGGTTGGTTCCGGGACTCCTCACTGATATCAAAATCTACAGATGCTCAAGTCCTATATTATGGTATCGATTAATGCACACCGTCAGCCCTCCCAGCCAATGGCAGATCAAAAACAGTACAGGTATTTATTGGAAAAAAAAATCCATGAATAAGTGGACCCATGTTGTTCAACTGTACACAGAGGCGCGAGCAGGTGAAGAGAACCAACAATGACTGCTGAGACACAGGGGCAGTCGTGGGCAGCCCTTCGGACCACGTGGTTAGAAGGGTGGAAGGGGAGCAGCTCTGCGGTTCCCTCCAGAACTGGGTGCATCCCCTTCTGGTCCTGCGCTGAAGGGAACTTCCTCACCAAAGACATGCGCTTCCCCGGGGCCAGCTGCTTCCAACGACTGGTCTCCACTGAGGAATAACGGCCCAGCCCACGTGCCCCAAGTTGGGAGCTCCCTGCAGGGCCACGACCGCTCGTTCTGCCCAGTCCAGCTTCCCTCACATCTCCACCCCAGCAGTGACCCTCGAGCACTCCCCCAACCTCCTACAGTGGACCATCAGTCTATTGCCCACAGAACCTGACCGGAAAGGGGGCTGAGGGGAAGAAAGTGTTACCCAAGAGCCATGGAGGAGGCAGTTGCCCACAAACACGAAGAGGGCATTGAATGCCAAGAACACAGCATTTGAGCAGGGAGGGAGGGGGAGGAGGCATCCCAAGCTCTGTTCTCTCACCTTCTGATCTCCTGCCTGCACTTCACACTGAGAAGACACAGTGATGTCACCCACGATCAGCATCCTGGGTAGCAGATCAGAGAACACACCTGCTGAGGACAGTGGCCCAGACACAAACGGAGGCTCACTGGCATAGTCTACATGTTTTTGCCGCTCTGCATGTATGTTTGCTCTTCCCTTAGGTAAAGAAACTGTATAAGGATGCCAGGATGGCTCAGAAGGTTAAGGGGTTAAGCACTCACTTTGCAGCCCTGGGGTCCGAAGATCAAATCTCGGCCCCAGCCCATGTGAACCATACACTGAACTGGGGTGTGGCCCCAGTTTGGTTCTTGCCAGGGTGAGCTTCCCATGTGGGAGGCCCCCAGTTCAGTCCCCAGCTCGCGGGGGGGGGGGGGTGCCTCCCATGCAGGAGGCCCCCAGCTCAGTACCTGCCCTGCACAGCCCCCCACCCACCCGTGTGGAATGAAACCATGTCGAAAAGTGATGATGTACAACTGTGGAGACTGCTCTGGGCTCTCCCCTTCTTTCTGTCTTTCTCTGTCCCTGTCTTGCTCTGTCAAAAACAATAAAACAAATCTTGAAAAAAGAAACTGTGACCTCCAACATGTGACTGTGGCTACTGTCAGCCATGGGATGATGTCAGTTCAGTCAAATTCTGAGCAGGACCTAAACTGTAATGCTAATTACCTTTGGACCTTCATCTAGGGGTCACAGGAAAGTGGGAGGATAAAGAAAAATCAATGAGCAAAAATTAAGCACACCCCTCTACATCTGACCCTGGGGTCAAAGCCCATAATCACCACTACCTTCTCCCACCACCCAGTCCATGTTCCCTTGACCTTCAGGCAGCACCTGTTGGGGTGAACCAAGGCCCCATTCTTGTAGGATCTGAGTCCTGAGGCCCACAATTCCCCATGGACTGTTTTGTGTCGCAACCACCAAATTTTCCCGAGGAAGCAGCCAATACACACAGTGGCAAGAAAAAGCCCACCTAACCAAGAAGGTGGTTTGAGCTCCCAATTTAATAGAACCGTGGTTATGTTCTCTAGCAGAACACTCCTTTCTCCCTTATGAACAAGGACTTCCGTGGGACAGCCAGCTGGCAACAGAGACTGAAAGATGCTGCAGAGGAGTGCCTTCTGGGGAATGAAGGAGGAGGGGAGGGGAGAGAGAGCAAATGGAAAATAACAAACACCGTGCGGAGAAAAAGAAGTGGCAGCCAGCAGGACCAATAGGGTTAGGAGGAGGGGCTTGCCAACTCTCTAAGAGGGCAGTGTCCAAACTTTTGGGTTCCCTGGGTCACTTTGGAAGAATCATCTTGGGCCACACATAAAACACACTAACACTAATGATAGCTGAGGAGCTGAAAGAGAGAAAGAAACAAAGAAAGGAAGGAAGGAAGGAAAGAAGGAAGGAAGGAAGGGAGGAAGGGAGGAAGGGAGGAAGGGAGGAAGGGAGGAAAGGAGGAAGGAGAGGAATAGGTCACCAAAAAATCTCGTAGTATTTTAGGAATTTGTGTTGGCCTCATTCAAAGCTGTCCTGAGCTGCAGGTTGGCTGTGCCTCATCTATGGATGAGTTGTGCCGATAACAAGTTAAAAATAAAATAATTATACCACTTTCCCAGACTGAACAGACCAAGCAAGTTGTGCCCCATCTGGACATGTCCAATAGCCTCATCCGAACAGCAGGCTCTTCTCTTTTCCAGAATCCAAGTTCCAAACACAGTTTCATGAGATGATGAGGTGGGTCAGATGAATTTTCAATAAATCCTTATTGCTTTCCTTCTCCAATTCCCAAGTACAGATATTAATCATTTCTTTCCTCTCCTTCCTCCCTCTGTTGGCCATTTAAGTATTTCAGTCTCCATCTTCAAAAAGAAAAAAATGGGGAAAACATGACCACATATTAGGCTATTTTAAAACTATTTCTACCTGAGACAAGAAAAAGTTCAAAAACTGATTCTCTCTAGTCCAAATGGAAAATTTTAAGGACATTCTTTCCTTATTTCAGGAAGCTCTTAAAAAAAAAAAGTTGTTTTCTAGAATTATCTGTAGAGATTGCTTGTATTTCCTATAGTAAATATCTAAATTGTCTACTTCTTTTTAATCATGGAGATGTAAACAAGGTATGGTCAGGAAAATTGTTCTTTCCTAGTTATGAAGAAGTTATTTTAAGTGTAGGCCTTTATTTACTCTCTTTATTTTCTTCATTTCTCAAGTGCTACTTAAACCTAATATACATGTATGTATATAACATTCTTAAAAAAAACATTATGTATAATTTTCTTACTTAAATCTCTAAAAAAAAAAAAATTCTGCATTGAGGGAAAAAAATACTTTTAGATACGTAAAACCTTTGTTTCTTTTTCATTTCTCTTTAAAGGGATACTTGTGGTTCTGGATATTTCTTTTGAAAATATACAATGCTACAATTTTTAATGGTATCATGCTTCAATAAATAAATTCGATAAGGGAATACTGTCAATAACAGAATAATTCATCATCTGGTACAGGTAATTGATGATCTGTAATATTTCCCATCCCCAAGAGTCAAAACCAAAGAACTCATTCATTAATTTAGGAAGTTGGAGCATTCTCAGAAATGTCCACAATAACATATCTTACTTACTCAGAGGTGAATTAACTGTGAAGGCAATGAAGCTGAGGCCTCAGGACCCCTCACTTGATTTTTTTCCCTAGGCCCTGTAAGGGGAACTTACCAACATGTTCACAGGGTCACATAAGTTTGCAAAAGTCAATTGTTTGATATTCTTTCTTCTCAAAGAGGGACTCCAAAATCACATAAGCTTTGCCTCAACCCATTGAAAAGCTATTGAACAGTTCCTTTTTCTCTGAAGTGAGACTGTAACTACAGCAAACCAGCTCTCTTCTGTAAGATACTGTTTTAATTGCCTATGACTGAGAAAGAGTATGTGCCTACGTGGGTCACTGATATTAGGTTATTTTAAAAGTCACATGGAAATACAATTTGGAAAAAAATGGTCTTTTTACTATTTAAAAAAAGTCCAACTGTAATTTCAATTATTAGCTTTTAACACTTATTCATAATATATTCATAACACATATTTCCTAATAAGCCAAGAGAACTTGGCTATAAATCAATATTCAATTAAAATTTCATAGACATGACTAGATTTTTAAGAATCTGTGCCCATAAAGAATCAAAATAATGTGTCTTCCCCAGCCTTTCCCCTTTTAGACAAAGTTTTAAAAATCTAAAAGCTATTACAACCCTAAAAAAATTGCATATCCCTTATGACCTGTTGGTAAGGAGACAACAGTTTTATCATTTTAGAACATTACGAAATGTGGGCATCTTTCACCGAACAGTACTGTTTCTGTAGTTTATGTTCAGCAACTATAACCTTAAACAATGCTTGCTAATCTTGGCTACCAGGGAGTTAGAGAGAAAGGTAATTTATAAGACTGCTCGGTACCCAAAACCACCTAGATATTTGTGGTCCATACCTAACACCTCAAATTATACCTAGAAACACACAGGCAGCCTAAGGGAAATGTAGAGTACAATTCTGAACACCTTATAATTTTACTTCTTGTGACTCGTGCCTCTTAGCTGTAAAGTTCTCAACTGTGCATGAAATGCAGTGTCCAGATACCCTCTCAGGATGTGTGGTCAACAGCCAGCCTAAAGGCCACCCAGCACGATACACCCGGAGCTGTGATGAAGTTCTGCCTCAGAATAGGTGCTCACCCCTAAATACCTGTTGGTAATGTACCATGGCAACTATGGCAAACCAATACTAACTGCCTATTGCTCAGGTGACCTTGTCCACAATCCCCACCTGGATCAACTCCTGTGCCCCTTCCACAAATGCCACACTCCCACTTACACTTGAATCGTGGTACGTATTCCATAGTCAGAAGAAAAGGTTCAGTGGTGTGTTTTTGCACCTTGACATTGAAGAGAGTAGGTCAAGGCCGAGTGTCTCAATTTCAGGGGAGGGAGGGAGAGGAGAGGGCAGAAAATACCAGCTGTGTCCTGATGTCAAAGTTACAATAGTGACTTGCTGCTTTAAAAGAAACTGACAATTTTGAGATGTGCACCATGTGCCAGGCATTGTGCCAAGGCCTGTACGTGAATGACCTCACATAACTATCTGCAAACAGGCCTGTGAATGAGGTTCTAAATTTATTACTACTGCCATTTGGCAGGTGTGGAAACAGGTAAGGTAAGGTGGTGTAACAATGAAGAGCTAGTCAGTGGAGTGGGGAGGCTCTGGATTTAAATGTAGCCTGTCTGACACAAGAGCTTGGATGAGGAACATGATGCTAGTGGCTCCCAAAGTTTGAAAGACTCTCCAGGAAATGGGGTTTTATTTGGTGCACAGATGCTTCATTAAATTTTGAGGAAGTCATGTTCTGTTGAAGGTCTTTCAATCCTGCTTTTCCTATCAATGAGAAAGCTCCAGTGAGGTGCTGAATTGTCAGGACCTCGCTAAACTGGGCTGGTCTCGTTGCGTAAACAGCTCAGCCTGTGGCTGGCTATGGCATCTGGCTGGAAACTGACAATATTGTCATTTTCTTTCATATACTTATGTTCATGGAACGAGACATGGGTTTTTCATTATGTCATAGAGCAAATTACATATGTGTGTGTGTGTGTGTGTGTGTGTGTGTGTGTGTATATATATATATATATATATATATATATATATATATATATATATATATATATATATATATATATATATCCTGAGCATATTTAAAGAATAATATTAAATAAATGTAATGACCAGCTTTATGTTTAGGCTATGGACCCTCCTTATCCAATCAAATATTCATCATTTAGTGTTTCTGTGAAGGTATTTAGTAGATGTGACTAAAGTTCATAATAACTTGATTTTAAGCTGGGAGCTTATCCTGGGTTCTCTAGGTGGACCCAATGTAATCACAAGGGTCCTTCCAAGGGGAAAGAGTTAGAGGAGGGGATGTGAGGACAGAAGCAGAAGTCAGAGAGAGTGATGTGGCCACAGCCCAGGAATGTGGGCAGCCTCTAGGAGGAGAAAAGGCAGGGGAATGGACCACTTCTAGAAGCTCCCAGAGGGACACAGCCTGTGGACACCTTGATTTTAGCCTTTGAAGCTGACTTTGAACTTTTGACCTCCAGAACTGTAAAAGAATTTGTGTTATCATGAAGTTTGTGATACTTCATAATGGTGGCAACAGGAAACTAATACATTCGTCTATGATGTTCGCTAGGACAAAAATGACAGGGCAAGCTTATGGTACTACGTTACAAGACCTACCTAAGAAACCCAAAGGTCAGACTGCTTATTAAACCAGTTAGACAGAAAAGCACTCTTCTTCCTACATTTTGAAATGCGCTAGCTTATGCCTGTTAAAATGTTGATGATGCAGGGGGAAGCTGGGAAGGCTCAGCAGGTTGAGTGTTTGTCTTGCAGCCCTGGGATCCAAGAATCAAATCCCAGCCTCAGCCCATGAGAACCATATGCTGAACTGGGGTGTGCCCCCAATTCAGTTCTCACTGGGGCAAGCTCCACGTGGGAGGCCCCGCCCCAGTTTCTGCCCTGCGCAGCCCCATGACCACCTGTGGAATAAAACCTTGTAGAAAACCAATGGCATACAACCATGGAGACTGCTCTGGGCCCTCTCCCTTCTCTATCCCTGTCAAAAACAATAAAAGTAAATCTCTAAAAAAATGTCGATGGAGGTGCTCAGTATATACATCCAGGGGGTGGAGAGAGGACAGTGAGAGGGAGAGAAATGTTTCCCTCTGAATGTGTTTGGGGACTTACTTTCCCCTTCAAGGCCTGTGTCTGCCTAGTGGAAGGCCATTTGCCTCAATAAGAAAAGTACAACGGTTGCCTGAGTCACCATTAGGAAGCAGTCTGAGGACTGAAGTTTTGCTGCTTCTTTTTTTTTTAACTGAACTGGGGGCCTCACCGCATTTGGGAAGCGCACCCCAGTTCAGCATGTGGGTCTGCCTGGGCTGGAGCCGGGACTTGATCCTCAGTCCTCGGGGCTTCAAAGCGAGCACTTAACCCGCTGAGCCATCCCGGCTTTCCCTTGCTGCTTCTTAATAGACCGCTCCTCAGATACGGACTTCCAGCTCTTTAATACTCTGTTCCTTTGGCAGTTGTGAATTCTTCCTCCCTTCTTCCCTTCTCTCTCTCTCTGTATCTTTCTTTCCAGCACTATTTATTTAAAAATCTGTCCTTCCTCACCTGTATGCCAAGCTTCTTCTGCCAGATATCAAGGGCTCACGTGTGTGGGTTTTTTTATTATTATTATTATTATTTTAAGATTTATTTTTATTGTTTTTGACAGGGGGAGAGAGAGAGAGAGAGAGAGAGAGAGAGAGAGAGATACAGAGACAGAGAGAAGGGGGAGGGCCCAGAACAGTCTCCATAGTTGCACATCATTGATTTTTCCACATAGTTTCATTCCACAGGTGGGCACAGGGCTGCACA
This sequence comes from Craseonycteris thonglongyai, assembly GCA_004027555.1. NCBI lineage: Eukaryota > Metazoa > Chordata > Mammalia > Chiroptera > Craseonycteridae > Craseonycteris > Craseonycteris thonglongyai. Next base: position 7,036 of record PVKE010019868.1, on the reverse strand, counting down.
GGGCAGGAACTGGGTCGGGGTCTCACCCAGGTGAGAACCGAACTGGGGGCACTCCCCAGTTCAGCATATGGGTCCACACAGGCCAGGAACAGGACTCGATCCTCAGTCCCCGGGGCTGCAAAGTGAGCACTTAATCCATTGAGCCATGCCAGCTCCCCATACCTCTGTCTTAATCACTGCAACTTATCATAAATATTAACATCTGGTGGAGCAACTGTATTCACCATGTACTTCTTCATAATTTTTTTCTACTCTTGACCCTTTGTAGTTACATGTACATTTTAGAATCTGTGCAGTCTCAAGGTAGCTTCTTCAGTATTATGTCCTTAGCTGTAGGATGCTGTTCAGCTAGTCTTCAAGCGACTCTCTGTTGTGAATTTCTTAACCATCTTTAGATCCAACCACCCAGTGGTTATATGCCTTTGATATAGCATTCACCTAGAAATTATACTCCATCCTGATTAATAACTTCTCATTTAACTTAACACTTTTAGTTTGTCCTAATCTGTTTCATCATCTAGTTGCTGGTTTCATTCTTGTCGGCATCTTCAATCATTATTTGAACCTTACACGTTGCTCAAGTATGTAGTTTAACCTATCTCAGGATCAATTTCTGGTCATGCTACTAGGCTATTACTGAACTTCAAATTCAGAAGCCCAGATTTTTGACTTTTTATATAGCATTTTAAAGTAATGTGTGTGAATGTTTTAATTACATAGAACAAAAAGGTATTGAACTCATCATGTACCCTAGTTCCCTTCTCAGAGGCAGCAGTGTGTGTGTGTGTGTGTGTGTGTATGGGAGAGTGAGAGAAGAGAAACAGAGAAAAAGTTATTCATTTAGAACACATATAATGCTACATCTGTATACAGCCTTACATGAGTATACAGATATAGCCTTATGTTTTATTTTATACTTTATAGCCTTTATATATTTATTTTGAAAGTCCAATGAAATGGCTTTTAAAATAAGATCTCCATTTTTAATGGAAAATCTTTTTAAAAGTTTTATAATATGCTTAGTTTTTGATGCTTTTATATATTTATGTTTTAAAAACTATATTTGCTAGCTGAACAAATGTAAAACAAAGTTATGTATTTACTTCTGATGGGTAACATGGGCAAACTGGATAAATATGCTGCTTAGCCTATGTTTTCAAATAGCTTTCACTTATTACTGCTGGGTAATCTGATTGTCAAAATAGTGATTGCCCCTGAGTGAGCTATAGAAACTCTTTAGACTGCATTTTTGACACAGAGTCAGATTAACAACCATCAGCTGCTCTACTAAACAAAGTTCCACAGAGACCCAGAGCTGTCAGCTGACGGCTCATCTGAGAACAGACTGAACACAATGACTACAACATAGCAGAAAGCTGCGAAAATTGACACGTCTCTGTTTTTCTGATGTTTTTGTGAAAGACACTTTCACTCTAAAAATGCCAAAAAAGTTGAAAAGAATACTAAAATAGCAATTCAACTATTTCAAATTCCAAGAAGGTAATGGAGAAAAGTTGAAAATAATTTTATAAAGCTTTCCCAGGTTTTAAAAGGAAAATATTATCTTGGGGCAATCTAGGCACAATTATTATAAAATGGTGATTAGGAGCTGGAGGCATGAAACGCAAGATTCCACGCTGGATCACAGACTTCAGGCTCCCTGCGCTTCAGACAGCCTTTTACCCAGAAACAGGGCCTGGCCCATTGTAGGCACTAAAACAAAAAAAATAATCCCAATTAAAAAGTAAGACATTATTGCGCTGAAAAATACAAATATAAACATAAATAAGTATACATTCCACATTCAAACCCATAATAAATTGTTAACTAATCCTGATTGGCAAAATAATCATTGTCACTGAGCTATATAAACTCTTGATTAAATTTTAAAAGACTAAATTAAAAGGACTAAACCACAAACTTCATATGTTATTGAGAAATACAAATACTAAAAGAATTTGTCACCAGCAGACCCACGCTTAAAGAAATATAAAAGGAAGTTATTCAGGCAGAAGAAAAACAATACCAGATGGAAATATGGATCTAAACAAAGGAATAAAGTGCAATGAAAATAGTAACTACATGGGTAAATTTTACCATTTTAAAAATCTTTTAAAACAATTATGCAATATTTAAACAAATATAGTAACATTGTGTTATAGAGTTAATAACACATGTATAATTAAATTTAAAAAAAACACCTGTATAATTAAAACATATGACACACACACACTATTTTAAATAAAATAGAATGTATTACACCACTAGCATAACAACTGAGAGGGGAGAAGTGGAAGTATACTTTTTAAATCACTTAAAAAATGTAAAGTGAGAAAAATGTGAAGTGACATATAACTTGAAAGTTGACTGTAATAAGTTGAAAATGTATACTGTAAGCCAAAAGCAACCAGAAAATTAACTAAACAAAGAGTTACAGCTAATAAGCTAAGAATGGAGGTATAATGGAATCATAGAAATACTCAAACTTTAAAATGTCAAAAAGAGAGAAGGAGAAACAGAGAGAGAGAGAGAGAGAGAACAGATGAAACAAATGGAAGATAAATGACAAGATGATAGACTTCAACCAAGCATGTGAATAATCATCTTAAAAGTCAATAATCTAAACATCCCCCAAATAGGGAGAAATTGTCATGCTGGATTTTTTTAAAACAAAGCAAGAACCTATGCTGCCTATAAGAAAATACTAAATATTACTAGAAAAAAAGGTCACTTTATAATGATAAATGGATCAATTCATCAAGAGAACATGCTATGATAAGCATCTACACTCTTAATAACAGAGCTTCAAGATATGGAAAGGAAAATTTGATAAAATGTCATGGAGACCTAAACAAATCCACAATTATAGTCAGAGATTTCCATATCCATCTTCCAATAATTGATAATACAAGTAGTTAGAAAATCAAGAAAGATAAAAAATAATTAAAACAGTACTATCGATCAATTTGATCTAACTGACGTTTAGGGATGATTTCACACAACACCAGAAGAAAACATAATTTTTTAACTGCATTTACTAAAACAGATTATATTCTTGGCCACAAAATAAGTATCAATAAATTTAAAAGGATTCAAGTCTCACAGAGTACGTTTTCTCTGACAATAGAATTAAATTAAAAATCAATAACAGAAAGATCTCTGGAAAATCCTTTCTAGAAACAAAATAGCACACTTCTAAAGAATTATGGGTAAAAAAACCTCAAAGAAGAAATTGGAAAATATTATTAACTTAATGAAAATGAAAACACAATTAAATGGGAAATTTATAGCATTAAATATCATGATTAGAAAAAAACAAAAGGTATTAAAATCATTGATTCAGTTTCTACCTTAACAAATTACATAAAAGAAAAACAAATCAAAACCAGAGTAAATAGGAGAAAATAATTAGGATTAGAGCAGAAATACAAGAAACAGAAAGCATAAAAACAATAGAGAGAAATCAATAAAATTAATATACAAAAGTGAATTCTATTTCTATATATTAGCAATGAGTAATTGGATACTGAAATTTTTTTAAATTACAATAACATCAAAAACATATAAAATATATTGGAGTAAATCTGTCAAAATAAGTGCAAGACTTTTATGCTAAAACATACAAAACACTGCTGAGAGAAATTAAAGGCTTAGGTAAGTTGAGAGACACCTTGTCATTGGTCCGAACACTTACTATAATATTGTTAAGATGCCAGTTCTCCTCAAATTGATATATGAATTCAATGCATTCCCAATTAAAATCTCAGCAGGTGATATATATGCTACAACATGGATGAACCTCAAGCATATTATGTCAAGTAAAAGAAGATAGACACAGTAGAACAAATATTGTATGATTGCATTTATAAAAAAGGTCCATAAGAGGCAAATCCACAGAAAGAAGGTGGTGGGAGAATGATGATAAGTAATTGCTAATGGAAACAAAGTTTCTTTTTGGGATGATGAAAAAAATGGAATTAAATCATGGTGATGGTTTCACAATCTTGTGAGTATATTAAAAACCACTAACTGATACTCTTTAGAATGGCTAAAATGATAAATTTTATGTGATGTGCATTTTATCTCAATTCAAAAATTTTACCTAAAAAATCCCCAACACCTATTTTTGTCATAATTGACAAGTAGATCCTAAAATTCATGTGGAAATGCAAGAGACCTAACATAGCTAAAACAATTTTGAAGAAGCAGAACAAAGTTCGAGGGCTAACTCTTATTTCAATGCTTACTATAAAAGTACAGTATTCAAGACTGTGGTATTGAAGTAAAAATAAATCAATGGAACAGAAGAGAGAGCGCAGAAACAGACTGACACATAAATGGACAACAGTTTTCAACAAAGGTACAAAGGCAATTTAGTGGAGAGAGGATCATCTCTTAACAAACAGTACCAGAAAAATCAGATATCCATATACAAAATAATAATAATAATAGTAAGCTTCCATATGTACTTTGCACCTTATACAAAAATTAAATCAAAATTGATCATTGACCTAAATGTAAAATCAAAAACTACAAACTTTCTAGAAGATAACATAGGACAAAATCTTTGTGACCTTGGGTTAGGCAAAGATTTCTTAGCTACACCACCAAAATCACAATTTATAGAAGAAAACTATTAATAAATTGGACTTTAAGTTTAAAACTTCTGCTCTTTGAAGGATATTGACAAGAGAATTAAAAGACAGGCCATGGAATTGGGAGAAGATATTTGGAAAATATACGTCTGATAAAAGACTTCTATCAGAGTACAAAGAACTATCAAAAAAAGAAGTTGTCCTACAGTAAAAGAGTAAAACTGAGAAGCAAAATGAGTCTTGGCAGAGTTCTGGTCTCAAGTGGTAGTTGTCCTAAGACATATGAATAGGTAGCTATACTGAGGCCTTCCCCACAGTTCGCTTGCATGAGCCAATTAGTTATCCCTTTGTCTAAGCTGGTTTGATAAACTTTTCTGTTGCTTGCAACCAAGAATACATCTTTAATATGAACAATTTTAGAGGAATGGAAATATGAGAGAGAGAAACTGAAAGCAGAATATAAAAATAATTTTCTGTAAGAGTAACTGTTGAGAAACAAAACTTTTGTGTGACCACAAGGAACCAGTGGTATACAATCATGTACTTGGCTATGAGTTTGTATTTTACTATTAAATTTTTAAAGCACACATAGTTCAACTCTAGAAATCGACAGCTAAATATCTATCCTAGGGAAATATTGGCACATATATATGCACAAGGAGAAATGTGTAAGAATATCCTCCATGTGGATATTATTACCAGGTAACTGTAATCATAAACAATTTCAAACAATTGAATTGTCCATCAGAAGAGGAATAGTTAAACAATTCAGTGTAGATTCATGGAATACCTGGCATTAGTTTAAAAGAATAAAATGGATCTATTTGTACTGACATGGAAAAGAGCTCTAAGGCATGTTGTTATGTGAAACGAGCCAATCACTTTCATTCATTAGCATATTTAAACTTTTAAAAATAAAACAGCACAAATTTCTATATTTCTATATGTGGATGGGGATAAAAGTAAATGTATAGAAAAGAACTGGAAGGTGCCATTTCTCACTGATAATTGAGTTCTCTAGGGGATTGGGAGGAGTAAAAAGGAGCCTTTAACTTTGTGTTTTGCTTCAAGTTTTTATACATGAATAAACTTACTAAAACTTGTTTATCTAAAACAAATGAAAGATATGGAACATTTTTGTTGCATATAAACAGTGTACTAGCTATTATGTATAACAGGTAAGACCCCTGCCTAATAGAAATAGCTAAACGTACACAATTTTAGAGTCAACATATTAGGGGCCTATGCGCATGGCTTACAATAATAAAGTCACCAAGTAGTACTAAGAGATCTTTTTAAAAAGATTGATTAGCATGGGAGCATTTTAAAAATATTTATGAATACATTATCTGACTTTCTAATCGATTGATTTTAAGAAGTTCATCTATAGTTTTCTTTTTGAAAACTGTGCATTTTTCCCATGGAAAAAATATTGAGATTTCCTAATTAAGTCAAAAATTTGTTGTATCGGTGTTCTTTAATAGGAGCATTAGAAAAACTCTGGAAATTAGATGGACGTTTACCGACTGCTACAGAGAGGCTCACAGAATCTATGAGGACATGAATTTTCAGCTCCCAGGAAGAACAAGAACCAGTGGCTCTCAGACCTAGGTTACTGATGGACAGCTGAGCCATCAGTCTTTCCGGGAAGTTGGAATCTTGAATCACATGATACAAAGACAGAGAAGCCCTGCCAAGCCCTGGAGAGTTTCTGTTCTGGCCTCCTCCATACCCGACATCATCTGTTCATATCTTGAGAGTTTTTAAATTTCGAAGACTTTTGGAGTTCACATTCCAGCAGTGCTACTTACTCACCATGTGACTTTGCATAAGTAACTTAACCATATCTATCTTTAGCTATAAACATGGGGATAAAACTGTACCTAGCTCTTAGAGTTTTTGAGAGGATTAAGTTACATAATACACTGAGAATTACTGGCACAGATGATATATTCAAGTAATGTTACTATTTCCTATTCATAAACAGAAATACATCAAAATGTTAAGTATTTGTAATAGTGAGTGTATGAAGAAGGGATCTCTTATAAAGTTTCTCTAAGAATATTTTATTCTAATTGTAAAATGAAACATTTTAATGATCTGAGTTGAAATAAACTGATGACTAGAATTATAGTAGAATCTGCTACTCAAATTAGATACTTAATGATCAATAGTTTAGCTGTCTTTAGTAGAGTTTCAGAACTTTACCCATTTAAATTAACAAAATTTTTGTCTCCAAAAAAAAAGATAATTAGATTTTTAATTGGAGCTGTGTTGGTTCAATAGAGTCAAGTGAATTTCAAAAGTGTATATCTCATTGTTTTTTGTTTTGTTTTGTTTTACATATTCATTATTCATGATGGTTCTGTCTTAAACAAATAAACACCAAAATATTTGAAAATACTGAATTGTCTGTCCTGGCAAGAACTATATCCCAAGTG